>JXSR01S001747.1:41553-56782 GCA_000969725.1 Ophiothrix spiculata
GTTCAACTTCTGACAAGACAAGGCTTCATATTCCCTTTTCCAAAACATGCTTTGGTGATACAGCTTTTACATCTGCTGGTCCCAAACTTTGGAATAGCTTACCTCGTAATCTCAGGGAGATCAATGATATTAACATGTTTAAGAAAATGTTGAAGACTCATATGTATAATTTATAATTGTTTTTTTCTTTTTTATATGATGTTTACTTGTTTTATTTTCAAATATTTTTTCCGCGCTTTGATCATTGGAAAGGCGCTATATAAATAAATGTATGTATTTATGTATGTATAAACCCAGAAGTATGCAGCAAGCAAATCAGACTCTGTTACGAGATCCATAGCATATCCCTTGTATTCCACAACGTTATGAACTGGTGCTTTTGTGTTGTTTAAGAGACTAGCAATGATTGATTTCGATTGATTAAGACTAAGTGACTGCAGCTTTATATTTTTGTACATGAATCGTTCATGATTTTTTGGTATTATTTTGACTAATTTTGGAAAAACCTTGAATATAAGTTTATTTGAATATTCAGCAAGATTGGATACGTTGTTATGGTTAATACAGACTACTTTATTCAAAAGATACTGCTTTTAATTATGAAAGACCATTGATCGTCAGCTCATTTCGCTTTTGTGAGATTTGGGCCCGAAATTATGCTCCGGGAGCAGTATCTAATACATGCTCCGGGAGCATGTTTAAATATTGCCTTGCAAATAAAGTAGCAAGTAACTAGATGTATATCTAATACATGCTCCCGGAGCATGTATTAGATCTATCTAGTTACTTGCTTCTTTAAGACAAAATATATATGATGCTCCCGGAGCATATTTTATATATCTAGTTGCTTCCTTACATTGACAAGGTAGGCCTATATGTATATAATGTGCCTGCCTTTTGGTGTGATTTTTCCAGGATTTTGGTATATCAATGGGGAATGGGGTGTTTTTTTATCTCAGATGAAAGCACCCAATTTTCATAACTTTTGAATTTGGTGCTTTGGGGGAAATTTTGAAAAAAAAGCATCCAATTTGAGCATTGTTGAGTAAAATTGGGTGCTTTTCCATTAAAATTGGTATACTGATGGGTGGGTTTTTGAGCCAAAAATAGGTATAGAGATGGTCAGTTTTCGGAGTCCGGCAGGCACATACCCGTACAAATTTACTTGCTTGATTATTTTTTGTTTTTGTTTGTTTCTTTATTCGGCAAAATCGACAGAATATATAACAGTACTAACAGTAGAAGTGTACATGACGAGGTATATTCAATGTCCTTTTGCAAGAAAACTTCTAAACATGTTCCCGGAGCATGTATTAGAGACATCTAGTTTTTTGTTTTCTTTATCAATGCAATTTGTACAAGACAATATTTAAACATGCTCCCGGAGCATTTATTAGATACTGCTCCTGGAGCAGCTGCTCCAGGAGCATAATTTCAGGCCCAAATCTCACAAAAGCGCTCATTTCTGTATAAATTTCCCAAGACAAAATAAATTAACTACACGTTATTAGAAGTGCACATACTGCATTCTTACCTACTGAGGCAGGTGTTTTTTTAATTAACATGCGCCCTTAAGTATACTTCAGGATTGTCTCAGTATGGCTTCCTCACCAATACCTGACAGAATTTTCAACTAATGATTAATTATGTTCCACCTCAAATGAAACATCATGAAAATGACGTCTCTGCAAAGTTCATTAGCTAACGCGTTTACTAACCATTATGGGACATTGGTTTATTGTGTATTAATTTATTTAATCAAAACCATTGTTTATATTTTAAAGTTATCCAATCCTACGGTCCTAACAAAAAGAACGTAAGTAAGAAAAAAAAATGAAAGTGAAATATTTGCTATTAATTTTGTTTTCATAGCAAGTCGATATTCTAAGAAAAAAAACCGGCAGAATTTCAAAAAATTAAAATAGGTTGAAATTTGAAAATGAAACACTTTTGCTCATTTTGTTTTCATCAAAACTCGATGTTATCTTTAATTTTCAATAACGACATATTCCAACGCCTTCGATATATGCATTTGTTACTGAATATGAACGAATTCAATAAAGTGTCTACGGAGTGAACAGTAAATACTACACGTTAACCCCTGGATTTTCTCTTGCAGAAATAAGGAGTCTTCATTATCATTCGTCACTAAAACTTAAAATGTACCTTGCGGGCTTTGCCTAAATTACGTTGGCGGCCATTCAGTAATGTAATAAATATGCTATGAGCTCGAAGAAACTGACAAAGTAATGACAGATAAGGTCATAACTCTTCAGTAACAATCATTGAGGAATGAACTATGTAAATTTTAAAAATCAAATCATTTTAGAAAATAATTTATTAACGATCAACCTTAACTACACTTTTTTTCACGGTTTGACGCAGGGTCAGTGCAACAATGGACAAGAATACAAACATTTGTATTTTTATGTATTTTTAAAGTAACAGATTAAAGTATCATATATGTGATGGCTCACCCGAAAGGGGGACTTTGCAGATGATATCAATTTTGATTTTATCATTTCATCTGTTACAGCATTTTCTAAGCTATAAAATGACACCTTACTTGTTGAAATTGATCACATTTTACAACAGAAAATCTGCTGGAAATTCTTATTATTTTCTTATTTTGTGTTGCCTTTTTTCACAATTTTCTTGAAAGTTTTCTGTCGCAAAGTCGCCTTTTTCAAAATGACATTCGCAATAAATCGTCAATCAATCTATAGATCAATCAATCACCATAGTTTGTTATGCACGTATCAAAAAGATCTCGATACAAATAATGGTGTTATTTCATAAATCAAAATATAAGTTGCCGTTTGAAAATAAAAATGTTTGCTCCTTGAATTTTTAAAAACAACATATTCCTATGCTTTCAAATAACGTTTATCTTCAATATGCATTTGTAACTGAATATGTATGAGATAGAAGTGTGTCTGCGTACTGAGTATTAAATATCACACGTTAACCCCTGGATATACAGTAAACAGGTTCTTCATATCATTCGCAACTGAAACTTAAAACGTATCTTGCGGGCTCTGTCTAAATTATTTTGGCGAGCTTCCAGTGACATAATAATCATCCGTTGAGCTTACTGACTGGTGGTTTAATAACACTTCAGTTATGTAAAATGGTAACGAAGAACGAATTAAGAGAAAATTGAAAAGCAAATCAATTGAGATTATATAACAATCAACCTCGGATACAATTTTGAAGGGGTTTAGTTGTTCATTTCAACATGGGCCAAAAAAAAATTTGTTGATTACTTAGTATGTTTATGATGTGATAACTTGCGATTTTGTTGGCTTAGTATGATAGTAAAATAGTATTTTTTTTTTGCCTAGTCACTCTTCTTAGAACCGTTTCGGCGCAGTGTCGTGTTTAATAAAATCAATCAAAGGATAGGTTAGATTTTCTTGTCTAGAAGTTGAAGAGCTGTGCAACAAAACTCGTCAAAAAGAAGTGACTTGGGTTCATGTAACATTTAGCAATCATTAAATACAAGAATTGCCATACTCTCGGTGAACTGATGCGATCAAAAGTATTTTGAATAGCATTATTTCAATAATGAAAAAACTATATCTAAATTTCAAACTATGTTAAGTAAACAGTGATGTATGTAAAGATAAAGATACTGACAGCAATGTAGAAAGACTCGCTTATATTGATTAGATTCGGTATAATTTTTCTTCAGCGTAATCAAACAGACTTAATATTTGCTCATTGTATTTTGCCCATGTGACTTAAAACCAGGTCTTTGAAGAATATATAGATAAACAAAACCTGTGTTAGCTTAGTCAAAATGTCAGAGAGAGGAATGACAAATTCTATTCCACCAGACACGCTCAAATCACGTCATCATCTGCAGCAGTCTTTTGTACGAAGTAAAAATGCAGTATGTTTAAGCATAAACCATAGCATACTTTCCATTTAACGACCAATGTCAATTCAATCATTTCCCATTACTAGAGGTTATATTAACATTAGTATGATAAATTAGATACTGTTTCTAGACTAGTTTTTATATAAATTTCTAACTATGCTAAGTAAACAGTGATATCATGTAAATATAAAGATAAACTGATAGCAATATATAGGAAGACTCGGCATAATTTGTTTGACTAAGTGACTTTAACCGGATCATCGACTCATATACAGATAAAACAAAACCTGTTTTTGCTTAGTCAAAATGTAAGAGACGAGAATCACAAATTCTTTTCTACCAGACTAGTTCAAATAACGTCATCAATTGCAGTGCTCTATTGTACAAAGTAAAAATGCAGTATGTTCAAAAGGAAGACATAAGAGATACTTCCTCTTAACATCCAATTTCACTTCAATCCACTCCCATGCTGGCAGGTTTACATTGAAGTCGCCCATGATATATATCTGCGTTACAAAGTAAAAAGGCAGTGTGTTCAAATGAAAGACATAAGAGATACTTCCATTAAACATCAAATTTCACTTCAATTCACTCCCATGCTAGCAGGTCTATATTGAAGTCGCCCATGATATATATATATATATGCGTTACAAATGAAAAAAGCAGTATGTTCAAATTAGAGATACCTCCATTCAACATCCACTTTCACTTCAATCCACTCCCATGCAAGCAGGTCTATATTGAAGTCGACCATGATATAAATCTGCCTTACAAAGTAAAAATTCAGTAAGTTCAAAGGAAAGACATAAGAGATACTTCCATCAAACATCAAATTTCACTTCAATTCACTCCCATGCTAGCAGATCTATATTGAAGTCGCCCATGATATATATCTGCGTTACAAAGTAAAATGCAGTATGTTCAAATGAAAGTCATAATATATACTTCCATTCAACATCAATTTCACTTCAATCCACTCCCATGCTAGCAGGTCTATATTGAAGTCGCCCATGATATATATGTCTGCATTACAAAGTAAAAAGCAGTTAGTTCAAATGAAAGACATAAGAGATACTTCCTCTTAAACACGCTGCTGGCTAATCTGTGTAAGAAATAAAAGACATGTTATCAGTGAAACAGTTTTAATTTTGTGGGCAGTTTTTTTATATTTCAGAGCTTCCAATACATTCCTGTGTAGAATTACTAATGTTTACAATAATTAGACATATTTTCATATATGGCCAAAACGGAACATAACTCAGCTGTGAATTTCACAAGGGTTCTCCTAATCAACCTATAGGCCCTATATGTGTCTGTCCAGCCCGTATGAACAGTAAATGCCAGAAACTTCATTTTGCGCTACATGTGAAAATACATGTCAAGGTCGCAATTTGCCGAAATTGATTTTTGACAGATTCCCAATCCTTGTGCTTACTACAAAATACCAGCAAAGTTTCATTTCAAGAAAATGATAGGAAATGTGAAATACACCTAAATATATATTTTTAAGACAATCAACAGAAAATATAAGGCTTTACTGATCTTTGAACGCGTTTATCTCAGTTATACGTTTTTCTCCCTGACAACATTTGATGGACCATAACTTGACTTCTGAAAATCGTGTCAAGTTCATTAAGGTGTCATTTTAATCATTAAAGCACGGTCTTTGCAAATAATTAAAAACGTGAAAATGACAAGAGTTGGCATTTACTGCTGGTGGATGGACGTACACGTATATCAACCAACCACTGTTGTTTGTTAAATCATTCAAAAAAGATCCTTGAGAAAATAACAGCGTAGTTTGATATAGCAGAAAAAGTTGACATTTAAACTTACTTACTTACTTTCACCTTTTTCATCAAAACTGGATGTTACCTTGAATATCGTATTATTTTCAATAACAAAATTTTCCAATGCTCGAAATAATTTACGCTTTCAAACTATGCATTTGTAACTGAATATGTATGATTCAATAAATGTATGTGAAGTGAATAGTGAATCGTTCACGTTAACCCCTGGATTACTCTTACAGTAAACATAAATCTTCATATCATTCGTGACAGAAACTTAAAACGTACTTTGCGGGCCCTGCGTAAATATTTGGCGAGCATTCAGTATACAATAATTTTACGAAACGTTTACCGAAACGAACAAGGTAATAATGATTGATAGTGTCGTAACTCTTCACTGTCGTTTAACGGTGATGAGAAATATATTAGTTAATTTAAAATTTACAAGCAAATCAATGTAAGAATACCCATAATATTAGTATAAAATATTCATATTTTTGATATCTTTCCCTAGTTTCCAATCATATAATTGCACTTAATATCGATCAATTACATTTGTTTGTTATATTAAACTATAAAAAACATTGTAAGAAAAATAACGACGGGGTTTCTAATATCAAGAAATAAATTTCAAAATTAAAATTTTGAAACTGAAACATTTGCTTTGACTTTGTGTTCATCGATGTTAACTTGAGTTTCCAACTACACAATATTCCTATGCTATGGAATAATATACGCTTTCAAGCTATATGCATTTGTAACTAAATATTCATGCCCGGGATTCATGCACTCAATAAACGTCTTTGGGGTAAATTTTTAATCTTACACGTTAAGGGTAAATACTCTCCATCTGATCAGGAAAATGTGAATTCTAACTACTTTTTAATCATGAAAAGAAAAATAGTTTCCAATGCATTTGTGGGGACTTGAACCAGAGCTTATAGTGCGGGTTAGCCATGCATTTCAAAGCGAGAGAATAAATGCTGAGCTAACTGAGCAGCATTGAGATCGTGAACTGAAATATAAAACATAAACATTAGAATGCCATATTTTTCTCAAATTATCAATTTGCAAGTAAATAATACGAATGCTAATGTTAGACTAAATTCAGATAATGTAGATATTGAAAACAAGCGATACATAGCTAAACGGGGGAATCTCAGAGTCGAAGTTCACGTCCGTTTTTTAGGCGTCAACTTTTTCGAAGTAGTCTGTTAACGCCATTTTTTATCTTGATCATGGAAGTGAAATCAAGAGCAAATGTGCATGTATAAACTAGGGACTATTTTCCATATGTACGCCAAAAATTGAAATATTCTGACATGTATAAGTAGGCAGAAACTGCAGTAAGTCATTCGGTTTCGAAGTTTTATTTGCGAAACAATTTTTAATCGAAAAGGTGGTCGATTTCAATTTTTTGTCCCCCCCCCAAAAAAAAAAAAAAAAAAAAACACCCATCATTAAGTTAGAATATCACATTGAAGGGCGATTAAAATTATTTTGCGTTTAAATCCTAAATTCGATTGAAAACGTCAATAAAATTGGTATGAAATTCTTATACAACTTTGAACTTATCCAATATATCAAACTCTATAAACTATATATGATAAAACCTTGTCAATAGATGTATTTTGTCATATTCAAAATGATAATTTACAGACAGCTTAAAAATCACTTTCAGTTTCTATACGCAAAAAGCAAAATAAAGGGATAAACATATAATGCGAATAGAATTCTGAACAAGATCAATCGAAGTATCTGGTATACAATGCAATGGTGTACAAATCTCAAATTTTGGTTGCAGATTGCAGAACAAATTGTCTTTTTATATCAATGTCCGAACGATAAACGCGTTAAAAATATAATAAAGTTTACTTTCCAATAAAGATCTTTTTTTCTCCAAAAAGGAAGCTATTTCGCTGCTAATTTGTCCACGTAAAAATTAAATTACAATGTTTATTAAAAGATATTTGATACTACTTTATGTACTCCGTTGTTTTCTCTTTTAAGACATAATAAGTAGCATTTATGAGACACTTTCATCTTATTAAACGTGCATCCTCTTTTAAGCTGACATCAAGTTGTGTACTCGACATGAGCTACGTTATTCAAAATCTCAAGAGAATCTATCGTCTGAAATGAAACCCGATTAGGATGTTGTTCATGTTTACTAATAGATTTTAATCCAAAAAAAATCGACACCTGCAACACACTGTTGTTGACAACGATTACCAACGACATTGTGACGACCTCTAAACATATACAGACTGCTACAAACGATCATGGAAACGACAAAGAACTGAGGGTTGCGGTGGCCAACGATATCTCAACGACATCAAATCTTATTCTATATCATCCCAAAATTTTAAAACTTGTAACTGAAAGCGATCGATAGTAACGACAGCCTGCGTAGGCTAGAGGCGTGTGCCAACGTGAACTGACTTTAACTAACGAGGACCGCCATAAAATTCAAAACTGCAATTCGCAGGTCTACGTTGTTTGTCGTTACCCCCAATACGTCGCAATGTAAACGAACCTTCATGCACGTGTCAAAAAGATCTTAATACAAATAATGATGTCATTTCAGAAATCAAAATATATTTAAGTTGAGGTTTGGAAATGAAATGCTTGCTCCTTGAATTTTTAAAAGCAACATATTCCTATGCTTTGAAATAATGTTTATCTTCAATATGCATTTGTAACTGAATATGTATGAGATCGATGTGTGTCTGCGTACTGAGTATTAAATATCACACGTTAACCCCTGGATATACAGTAAACAGGTTCTTCATATCATTTGCAACTGAAACTTAAAACGTACATATCTTGCGGGCTCTGTCTAAATTATTTTGGCGAGCTTTCAGTGATATAATAATCATCCGTCGAGCTTACTGACTGATGGTTTAATAACACTTCAGTTATGTAAAATGGTAACGAAAAACGAATTAAGATAAAATTTAAAATCAAATTAATTGAGATTATATAACAATCAACCTCGGATACAATTTTGAAGAGGTTTAGTAGGCCATTTCAACACGGGCCAAAAAACAAAAACATTGTTGATTAGTATGTTCATGTGTTTATGATGTGATAACTTACGATTTGGTTGGCTTAGTATGATAGTAAAATAGTATTTTTGGCTATTTCACTCTTCTTAGTACCGTTTCGGTGCAGTGTCGTCTTTGATAAAATCAATCAAAGGATTGATTCGATTTTCTTGTCTAAAAGTTGAAAAGCTGTGCAACAAAAAGAAGTGACTTGCCTTCCTATAACATTTAGCAATCATTGAATACAAGAATTGCCATCCTCTAGGTGAGCTAATACGACCAACAGGATTTGAATAGCATTATTTTAATAATGAATAAACTATATCTAAATTTCTAACTATGTTAAGTAAACAGTGATGTATGTAAAGATAAAGATATTGACAGCAATATAGAAGGACTCGCTTATTTTGATTAGACTCGGCATAATTTTTCTTCAGCGTTATCAAACAGACTTAATATTTGCTCTCAAATTCTATTCCACCAGACACGCTCAAATCACGTCATCATCTGCAGCAGTCTTTTTTGCGAAGTAAAAACGCAGTATGTTTTAGCATAAACCGTATCATACTTCCATTTAACGACCAATGTCATTTCAATCATTTCCCATTACTAGAGGTTGTATTAACATTTGTATGATAAATTAGATACTGTTTCTAGACTACATTTGATATAAATTACTATGTTTTCAAAGTAAACAGTGATATATGTAAATATAAAGATAAACTGATAGCAATATATAGGGAGACTCAGCATCATTTTCATCAGCTTTATCTAACATATCCTCTGTATTTGCTAAAAATTATTGTGTTTTGACTAAGTAACTTAAACAGGATCTTACAGATACCGCAAAACCCGTGTTTGCTTAGTCAAAATGTCAGAGACGAGAATCACACATTCTTTTCTACCAGACATGTTCAAATAACGTCATCAATTGCAGTGCTCTATTGTACAAAGTAAAAATGCAGTATGTTCAAATGTTAGACATAAGGGATACTTCCTCTTAACATCCAATTTCACTTCAATTCAAGCAGGTTTATATTAAAGTCGCCCATGATATATATATCTGCGTTACAAAGTAAAAAGCAGTAAGTTCAAATGAAAGACATACGAGATACTTCCATTCAACATCCACTTTCACTTCAATTCACTCCCATGCTAACAGGTTTATATTGAAGTCGCCCATGATATATATCTGTCGTACAAAGTAAAAAGGCAGTATATTCAAATGAAAGACATAAGAGATACTTCCTCTTAACATCCAATTTCACTTCAATTCACTCCCATGCTAGCAGGATTATATTGAAGTCACCCATGATCTATATCTGCGTTACAAAGTAAAAGGCAGTAAGTTCAAATGAAAGACATAAGAGATACTTCCATTCAACATCCACTTTCACTTCAATTCACTCCCATGCTAGCAGATCTATATTGAAGTCGCCCATAATAATATATCTGCGTTACAAAGTAAAAAGCAGTGTGTTCAAATGAAAGACATAAGAGATATTTCCATTAAACATCAAATTTCACTTCAATTCACTCCCATGCTAGCGGGTCTATATTGAAGTCGCCCATGATATATATCTGCGTTACAAAGTAAAAAGCGGTATGTTCAAATGAAAGACATAAGAGATACTTCCATTAAACATCAAATATCATCTGCCTTGCAAAGTAAAAATGCAGTGTTTGTTCAAATGAAAGACATAAGAAATACATCCATTAAGCATCAAATTTTTCACTTCAATCCATAGATACTTTAATTTCACGTCAATTCTTTCCTATGCCTAAAGGTTGTATAAACATTTGCTTGATATTGTAGCTACTACTTGTTCTTTTGAAAAATCATTAGTAGTGTGCTCATCTCTGCATGGGGCTTCCAAATGTAAAAAGAATGTATCATTCATGTAATAAGAGAGACACATATTGCATTCTTATATAATTTGTATGACAAGATTCCATCACGTTACAGTGGTCTTCTTGGGTTATACATTCGACGCACAATCTGTGCTTCTTTAGGGTATGCGCACTAGGGCACTCAAATATGGAAGTGACGTACCTGCTCCTACCGGCTTTTGAAATGTAGGGGCAATAGGTGAGAAATACATTGAAAAATAGGGGATCATTCGGTGTAGAGGGTAAAACAACTAGGTCATTCCGATCGATTTGTTGGCAAGAGCGTAGAACAGGGCATTCGGTGTCAGTTTTTGAATAAAATTAACATAATTTTGCATTTATGAAATCGCTGATCTTCGAAATTTTCGTAAAATTTTCGACAAATTGAGCAAAAAAGGGGTCATTCGGTGTAGGTTCTCGAAAAATCAGGGCGATGGATGAGAGTCACCATAAAAAGGAGGATTATAAGGTTGACTTTCAAAATAATAGGGTGACAGCTCAGTGAAAAGGGGGTCATTGGGTGAGATCGGAGCAAAAAAAGGGGGTTATCGGCAGGAGCATGACGCGTGCCAATATATGGGAGTGCCCCCCGGGGATATGCGCCCTTTCACATGTTTCAGGTTGAGGTATCTTTAGCCTGCCGTGTCTAACAAAATGGCCTATTAAAACTTAGGATGAGCTTCCACCCCAGTGCATGGAAGAATGCACAACTAATAAACATGTTTCGCCTCATACGTCGCATCATAAAACTGGCTTATAGTTTCCACTTAAACACGCTGCTGGCTAATCTGTAAAAGAAATAAAAGACATCAACGTAACCAGAGTCATTTAAAGGAGCTCCAATTATCAAGATTTAATGTCCCCAATTATACATGTGACGCTCTGAATAACAGTTTCTCAAATCTCAAAAAGTTTGACAAAAAGTTGAAGCAATCGGACCATGGTATCATAACATGCTTTCGATATGGTGGCATTTCATGAGGTGGGTCAAAAATGTGTTACATGGTCAAAATGGTCAAAAAAACAATTGTTTGATATGATGTTTATATTATTGATCTCTTTCAATTCAAGTAACTTTTTAGCCAAATATCACGTTTGTTTTTGCATAATGAGCTAATTAATGGTTAATTACTCCATAGACGGCAATGCAAACTGTAATTCTCAAACGCGTTTTTCTCAAAATTGCCTGTTTTTACTAAAGCAAGTCATAAATTGGAATGATTGATGGTAAACAGTTCATTTTTTTCAGGATATGTTCTAAACACTTTAATAGTTACTTTGATGCATTAAACTTGAAATAGACCCCTTAGGGTCTTGGTGTTGATAACCTTCGATTAATTAGAGCGGGCTATACAAGGGGAGGAAATGGTGATGTTTCAAATCATTCTGTCCTAATTCTTATTTGATGCAGCTTGATCCCCTGAACATTTTGACACCAAAACATGAGAAGATGCTGCCCAAAAAACTGATCGAGGGGGGAGGGGGTCTGAGGAAGGTCTAAAAATGATAAATTAGCCAATTACTGTTATTATATACCAAATTTTAGCCATGTTGGTGACTATCTGTATGTATTTGAGGTCACAGAATCCATTTGTGAATGTTCCAGCAGTGTCAAACCTTCCAAAATGGCGATATTGTCTGAATTTAGGTATCTACCGCATCCGTAGGCACCGCATCCTTAGGCACCACCACCCTTGTACTGTCAAGTTCAAACCATTGTCTCTCTTAAATTATGTAACCCATGAAGGCCAAATTACTGCCACAAATAGCTGAAAGTGTAAGCTTTCAAATGAGACAATAAACAAGTCAATAGGCCAAGGAATAGTGAATTTACATTAAATTAAGTTCGAGAACCCACGAAAAAATGTAACAACACCACCTTTTTAGCATACCCACCTAATGGCATACCCACCTAATGACATGCCACCATATATACATTTGTAACTGAGTATGTTTGAATTCAACACGTGTCTGTGGAATAAATCTTTAATCTTACACGTTAACCCGGATACATTCTCGCAGAAAACAGGAGTCTTCATATCATTTGTGTCTAAATTATGCATTTGTAACTGAATATTTATGAATTCAATAAGCGTCTACAGAGCGACTAGAGAATCTTACACGTTAACCGTGGTTATACTCTTGCGGTACAAAAGGACCGTCTCTATCATTTGTGACTTTGCTGAAACGTGTACCTTGCGGGCTGTGTCTAAATTATTTTGGCGAGCATTCAAGTAATATGATAATCATCCGGCGACCTTGAAGAAACTGACTGATAACTTCATAATTTTTAACTTACGTTCAACTTTGATAAGGAAACAAACAGACGATTTGTTGTGAGGTCTGTGTGACTGTGGCGAGAATACCAACGTTGGTATTTTTCCCCTGGTGTGACCAATTAACACTATTTTTAATTCATATTTTGATATCATGCCGCATTTTCCAAAATAACATTCTCCTAGTCAATCTATTCAACAAATCTTTAGGAATATAACAGCGTAGTTGTGATATAGCAGATTAATGTTGACATTTGAACATGAAACACTTTAGTCTTTCACTTTTTTCATCAAAAGTGGATGTTATCTTAAATATCGTGTTGTTTTCAAAAACAAATTTTTCTAATGCTCGCAATAATTTGCGCTTTCAAACTTTGCATTTGTAACTGAATATGTATGATTCAATAAATGTCTGTGAAGTGAATAGTGAATCGTACACGTTAACCCCTGGATATACTCTTACAGTAAACAGAAATCTTCATATCATTCGTGACTGAAACTTAAAACGTACTTTGCGGGCCTTGTGTAAATTATTTAGCGAGTATTCAGTATACAATAATTTTTCGAAGAGTTATACGAAACGAACAATAATGACTGATAGTGTTGTAACTCTTCACTGTCGTTTAACGATTAATTAGTTAGATTAAAATTTACAAACAAATCAATGGAAGAATACCCATAATATTAGTATAAAATATTCATATTTTTGATATCTTCCGCATTTTCCAATCATATAATTACACTTTATATCAATCAATTGCATTTGTTTGCTATATATAAAGCTATAAAAAATATTGTAAGAAAATAACGACGGAGTTTCTAATATCAAGAAATAAATTGAAGTTTGAAAATGAAACATTTGCTTTGACTTTGTGTTCATCAAAAATTGACGTTAACTTGAGTTTTCAACAACACAATATTCCTATGCTATGGAATAATATACGTTTTCAAGCTATGTATTTGTAACTAAATATGCATGCACTTAATAAACGTCTTTTGGAGTAAATCTTAATCTTACACGTTAAGGGTAAATACTCTCCATCTGATCAGGAAAATGTGAATTCTAACTTTATTTTAATCATGAAAAGGGAAATAGTTTCCTCTGCATTTGTGGGGACTCAAACCAAAGCTTATAGTGCGGGTTAGCCATGCATTTCGAAGCGAGAGAATAAATGCTGAGCTAACTGAGCAGCATTTGAGATCGTGAACTGAAATATAAAACATAACATATTTTCTTTGGTTTGCATAAAAATCGTAATTTTTGCCTCAATGGAATACTCAATTTGCAAGTAAATTATACAAATAATAATATTAGACAAAATGCAGGTAATGTAGATATTGAAAACAAGCGATACAGAGCTAAAAACAGGGAGATCTCAGAGTCGTAGTTCACGTCCATTTTTTAGGCGTCAACTTTTACGAAGTAGTCTGTTAACGCCATTTTGACCTTGATCATGGACGTGAAATCAAGAGCAAATGTTCATGTATAAACTAGGGACTATTTTCCATATATATGCCAAAAATTGTGATATTTTAACATGTGTAAGTAGGCAGAAATTGCAGTAAGCACATTTTTTTGGCACACGGCGAAATTTGAATATTATATTCTATGCGTTAAAATTATTTCCCCTCAGACACTAATGTATCTTGGGACTAGAACGGGGATTTGATGATATCGTACAGAATACTTTTTATTCGCAACTTCATCGAATATTCTATCATAAAATAGTCGTTAGTACATAGATATGCGTGAAATTTTATTGAATAACGAGTCTTAACCAAGTCTTAACTTCAAATATACTCTCTTATAGTCAGCTTAAAGAACACTTTCAGTTTCTATACGCAAAAAGAAAAAGAAAAGAATAGACATATAATGCGAATAGAATTTTGAGGAAGATCAATCGAAGTAGCTAGTATTTAATGGTGTAAAAAAGCTTAAAAACCGGGTGTAAAAATCTCAAATTTTGGTTGCAGATGGTACAGAACAACTTGTCCATATCAATGTCTGAATGATAAGTGCGTTAAAAATAATTTACTTTTCCAATAAAGATCATTTTTTCAAAAAGGAAGATATGTCGCTGCTAATTTTTCCACGTAAAAAATAAATAACAATGTTCATTAAAATATATTTTAGCATCTAATTTTTCGAAGAGTTATACGAAACGAACAATAATGACTGATAGTGTTGTAACTCTTCACTGTCGTTTAACGATTAATTAGTTAGAATAAACATTTGCTTGATATTGTAGCTACTACTTGTTCTTTTGAAAAATCATTAGTAGTGTGCTCATCTCTGCATGGGGCTTCCAAATGTAAAAAGAATGTATCATTCATGTAATAAGA
>JXSR01S001747.1:94500-125766 GCA_000969725.1 Ophiothrix spiculata
GGTCACCATTAACACTTTTGATCGCTGGTCCAAGAGGAACAATTTGAGACCTTAACCAGGGAATATATAAGATTGGGAAATGACAGACATATTTATAAAGTGACACAGTATATGCGCGCCGCCATCTTGGCTTTTGAAGCAGTTACCGCGTTGCGCGTCTGCGTTGGTGCTACAATTCTAATTCATCGTTGTAAATAAACAATCATGAATGAAATGTCAAAGGCTGCGCTCTATGCTGCGCCGTGACTGCGTTCAGGATTTACGTCACTCACCGAAAAACTTCTCAGCAAGTGGCGTCCAGCACATTTTTTCTTCCCCATGATTGCGTCAGTCGCCATCTTGGTTCGCCGCGGCTTCTTCCTATTTTAGTAATGAACGACTGCCGTTATTGAGTGCCAGCGAAATGCCGGTGTCAGAGCCCTGCCTTAACCTTTGAAATCGGACAAAGTTGAAATTTTGACCTTTCTTTTGACCTTTGACCCCCAGGGAAAGGTCGGACGACGGGGTCACCATTGACACTTTTGATCGCTGGTCCAAGACGAACAATTTGACACCTTAAACTTTGAAATCGGACAAAGTTGAAAAATAAGCTACATTTTACGCATAAATTATGCTACATAATTAGCATATTTTGCGCTCAAATTGCAGCTGGCACAAGCGCAGCTCTTTACCCACCTACCCACCAAATTTCATGAATGTAGGGTGCACGGTTTGTAAAATATGCCATTTAAAGCATTTTACGCATAAATTATGCAAATTAGGTACTTAATTAGCATATTTTGCGACGAAAATGTTGCTGGATCTAGATTGGCACTAGGTCTACCTAGTCACTAAATATCATCAACGTAGGGCATGCGGTTCTCGAGTTACGCTCCGGACAGCGGACATCGGACGGCGGACGGCGGACAGAAAATTGCATTGCTATATCTCTTCTGAAAATTTTCAGGCGAGACAAAAATTGGGTCTACATCGATAAAATATTATTCATGCCGATTTTTACCAGCAAATCTATCATGGACTAGACACCTTAAAACAATAGTTCAAGTCCTTTCCAAATTTATCATAGATTTTGTTTAATTTTCGAAAACATAGGCCTAAGGAACTTTTTGGTGTACGTACAGTTGCAGTGTGGATTCAGTTTATAGTCTTTCATGCCCAAGACAGCCCTATCTATAAGAAAATCTCTTATAGGTCTATGTATAATTCATTTTTGAAAAAAGGTGGACTTGGGTCAGTTATTCAATTGTAAGCTTGAAATACACTTGACTGCTCTCATTAAAAATGGAGATCCTTAGAACAGAAGTGAGCATAAAATTGGGGTCTTGGGGCAGTGGATCCTGGCTGTGGCACATACCTATTATAGGCTATACCTTTAATATTATGTGAGTGCCCCCCCCCCTTCCTGAGGTAGGCCAATAAACTGCATAGCACATTAATAGATCATAAACTGTACCACCAGACATGAAAGCACATACTGAAAGATCAATCTGTTCTAAATAATTCACTCCAAAAAAATATCTTTTTAAAAAAATTACACTGAAATTTCCATGCAATATGCAATGGTCTAGGCTGAAAAAAACAATTTTATTTGAATTAATAACAGTAAATGGTGACACTGAGACATAAATTAAGGTTTAAATATGATTTAAATGCATGGTTTTTCCATAAAGATCAGTAAAACTTCTAAAAAATGATTTTTGAATAAAAATTTTATGGTTTTGTTATATTTTACTTATTTTACTTAATTTACCACTTTTTAGGCCGGTAAATTATGATGGCGGTAATCGGTAAATTACCGATTTACATCACTGATACCATTCAATTGTGTGCTTTACATTATATCACTACCAGTACCCTTACAGTGCAAAGCACACTACAACTGCACCACAAAGGGATAAAAGGAATCTCACCGTAATAGTCCCAATGAAGCAAAACAAAAATAGGAAAAATATGCCTTGCATTGATTTTCATTAAGATTTTCCCAAGGAAAATTGGATATTAAACTCCGTAGATTGTAGTATGCATGCTAAATTCCTTCACCTTTCTGTAGAACTCAATCAACTCAATAACAATGTTATAGATTGTAGTATAGATAAAACACCTCATGCTAAATTCCTTCACCTTTTGTAGAACTCAATCAACTCAATGACAGTTTTTATTCCTTTTAAAAGCAACCCAGATCAGTTAGATCTTGAACGAATTATCGATCTCATTTTAGATGCACAGCAGGTAGCATTAATAATGTTTTTAAAAAAGTAGGGCAAATCATTATCCAAAGTAAATGCCTGCTAACAAACTCAAATCAATAATGTTACTTCGCAACAATAAATTTGAAGTTGAATCAGTCATTTCAGCTGCTCTTTTATGACACTTCTGATGACTGCAATTGAATATCAGGATGCAACAATGACCCAAGTCTACTGGAAAAGGTGTTAAGAAAAACAAGAAAAAAACTTCAAATGTATGTCTGATGTTTAAGTTATGTCAATGTGGCTCACAGGGTAGGTTAATGAACCCAATCCAATTACTATATGAAACATGAGTTTTCTATAATATTGTACTTGCAACACTTTACAGGAGTCATTTTAGACAGTGAACTGGGGTCATTGTTCCATACATTTGTGCTTTATGTATCAAATTTTATGTGGAAAAGGGGTAGGATCCATCTGGACCCATATTTTATGCAGTAATATATATTTGTAGTTATGTTCTGCTTTTCTGAGGAACATTTCATTAAAAAATTCAATCAGACAGTTTTGTCACATATTTTCTGCACAGAAATTTTCCTTAAATCTTTTTTGTCTGGCATTTATGAAATGAAACTACAGATTTTCAATTTGTGTATGTTTCCTAAGCCATGTAGACAAAACCTACAACCCAACCCCAATTTCAAAGGGAAATTTGGCCAGAAACATGGTTTTGACTTTATGTACATATACATTCAATAAAACAACACTGACCCAAGTCTATGGATATTGGCAAATGTAATATAAAAATGACTTTATTGGGCAATTGTGGTGTGGATTCATTTTAGTCTTTCACACACAAGGTAGCCATTTCTATAAGAAAGTCTTTCTACATGTACTTATGATACATTCATTAAAAAAACACTGACCCAAGTCTATGGATATTGGCAAATGTAATATAAAAAGGACTTTATTGGGCAGTTTTGGTGTGGATTCATTTTAGTCTTTCACACAAGGTAGCTATTTCTATATAAGAAAGTCTCCTGTGTATATCTCATTTTTGAAAAAGAAATGGACTTGGGTCAGTGTTACATCATGGTATACATTTCTTGGACAGATTATAGGTTTTGTTTAATTTAAAGTTTCAGCATTTACTCATTCAACTCTGTAAGATATAACAACTTGCGAATGACCATGATTTTATCTAGTTGAAATCTACCTGTTCATTTGATTGGTCTAAACGAATAAAAGTATTTTGATTGGGCCAATAGCAAACATTGTTAGAAATCTTGACCATTGAAGGAAGCATCAGACATTTGTTTACCATTTGTTGTGGATATGAAATAAGTAATTTTTTTTTAAACACTTGCAGGTTTTTTTTTTTTTTTTTTTTTTTTTTTTTGTACATTAATGATTTTGTTGAGGGTTATTAATTCTTATTGTTCAACTTGTAATAATGATATGAATAAGGACCAAAACATAGTCGGCCTTCAAACAAAATTTTCGCTACCAAACATTTGGTGGTGATGTCAAAATGACGATTGACTTCAAATAAAATAACTTCAACACAGAGTTGAGACCAAATAAAATTTCACGCCAAATTGCACATTTGTTGAATTGCCATATACAATGCCTCAAATGTTTGTTACCAATTGATACTTTAAATTTGATCGCAAATATTTGGTGACATCACCACCAAATGTTTGGTAGCGAAAATTTTGTTTGAAGGCCGACTATGGTTTGGCCATAACAATTTGGATACTAACATGTTCTTTTCTGCTGTGATTTTATTTTTCATGCCTCACTCTACATGACAGAATGGCACAGCACAATCATCCCAGGTTAGCATGGTGTTGCATATATTTGCTGTTATTTTGTTCTGTATTTTCTGATTATGTTTTGTGTTTATATGTGAACATCCACAGTAAATTTTCAGTAAAGTCAAATCCTTTTAATTTTTTTTTTATATCAGACTCAAAAAGATCATATCATTAAAATGATACTTATTTATAATTCATACAGTACCCATTAGCAGAGTTGTTATTTTAAGGATGATATTTTTACATAAAACTGTAAAGACTTATTTTCATTTTATGCACATTTTCCAATTTAGGGTGTATTAAGTTTCAAAATATGAAAATTAGATATTTGGATGTCAAAATCAATCGATATAAAGTACAAAAGCAACTTTATTGCTTAACAAAAACTACTAGAACATGATTCTTGTTTACATTTCAAAGTTCAAAATTTAAAAAGAAAAAAAATCAGGAAAAAAAGTCTGCTGCAGTAATTATGAAAACACATTTAGATAGGGTAGATTAATTTTTTTGTTTGTTTTAACTTCTTTAAACGTTTTAAACTGGTCTTTTTTTAAAAAAATGTTCTGTGTTGTTTAATTTTATGATGTCAATTGTTTTCTTTCAGTTTTGCTATTTTTTCTGTGTTAATTTGGTAGGATGTACATGTACTGTTGGCCTAATGTTCTATCCATACTGTAATGATATTTATGTGTCGGGTTGGTTTCGTTTATTGTGCCTGTGTGTTGATATTGTGTGTGTGTTTTCTGTTTCATTGTTGATGTTTAACTTTTAAATAAACTGATGATCATTGTTAGTGTTGATATTTTTTGTCTTTTTTATTTATGTTGTCTATTGTGTGTTGTTGAATATTTTTTATATTTTGTACATTAAGAACTCAAGAATTCTTGAAATATAATTTAAAACTATTCATAAGCACTCACATTTTTTTGGTCAAAATTTTCAGAAAAACCCTTCTCCTTCCTCAGTGGTCAGTGTCTGAGTTGTGTCCGGCGTATGATTTCCTGCAATGGATGTTGGTGACATCCTACTAGATGTTGAAAGCAGGAAATCATAAACTTTGGAAGTTCACGGCCCCTGTCCATGTTGAGGGTGGGATAAGTTCTTTCTTGATGTGAATTGCCTCCCGCACTTTTCTTGGATTCAGCTAGCTTATCCTCCCTGCATAAAACTTGGATGTTGTCGGTGTCTATTTCATGTCCAGTAAGTGGCCTTGATATGCTCAGCAAGTGCTGATTGGTTGGATGCAGTTTTTGCGATGTGCTCTTAAATTCTGTCGCCTAAGGTCCATTTAGTTTCACCCACACAAACTTTGCAGTTCTTGCACCGAGTTTTCTTCGGTGGTTGCTTTATCCTTCGTCACGTTGCAACCAGGAGCTGTCTTAGAGTTTGATGTGGCTTGAAAGCGGATGATGCACCATATTGTACATAAACTCATTTAATTTTTTTTTCAAGAATTCTTGATTTCTTATTATGCATGCCTTCTATAAATAAAGTGTAGCCAAGGATTTTAACTGGGGAACTCGATCAATAGTTAGATTGCATAAATCTTCACTCAACGCATCGACAGTCTCTTTTATTTAACATAGAAATCAAAGTTGTGTTTCTAGTAGCTTCTATTTTGACTTGCTCAGAGCTAGGTATGCCTATTTTCCCTGCTATTCCATTTCAAAGAGTTTCAAAGTGTAGCACACTCAGTTGTAAAATGCTGTAGGTACAATGACTCATCCTCCATGAGTGACAATTCAAGATGGGCACCATTCAATAGATTTTACTCTGTTAATGCAAAAATTATAGTACCAATGTTAAATGCCCCTTTGAAAATTCCTCAGATGTAATGATAACTTTTAGAATAGCCAGTACTGGGGTGTAGTGGTAACTTGTGGAATAGCCAGTGCTGGGTGAGCAAGTTTAATGGCTTATTTTAGTTCTAATGATTGATTAATTGATGATGTACTTGCATAATTAATGTTACATTTCTTACACATCTAATTATAAATGACATTGTCAAATTAAAGATGATGATGAATGTTTTAACAAAAAACGAACTGATGACGACAATGATTAATGTTTTAGCAGAAAAAGAACAGCCTTTTGTCCCTGCATGAGTAGTTGACTATGTAAACCCATTCAGAAAAAGTACAAGAGTAAAGTCATTTGAGTAAATGGAAACCCATTCAGAAAAAGTACAAGAGTAAAGTCAATTTGAGTCTTGATAAAAAGCTCTTAATGCAATATATAATAAACATCGTTAATTCCACATTTCCTGCTAAAATTATTTTAGTTAATTTTGAATCTGCATGGGTAGGATAAACCTCACCTGCGCAATTCACTTCCAATATCCTAAAATAACTGTAGATTGAGATTCAACTTTATGAGACTCTGTGACAAACCAGGTGTATTTTAGGTTTTGGGGATTTTTACTCTGTTAAAAGTGTAGGTTCCGATCATATTCTCATTCCCCCCAAGGTTCAACCGGAAGTAGGATCTTATTTGATGGCAAATAAAAGCCCATATTTTTCTGATTTTAAATCTAAAATTTCCCCTCCGAATTCTTTATAGTTTTGATGATATAGCAGAAAATGTAAAGTTAATTGGTATAGCTATTTTCTATTTCTTATATATTTACATAACAGCCTCATTCCCAGAGTTGCATACTTTCTTTTGCTCTGAAAAAGTGACGCGAGGGGGCAAAGCTCATAAAATACATTTCAGAGGTCAAAGTCAATAAGTTAAAAGTGAATTATACATAAGATAAAATTGGAGTCTACACCTTTAGTTTCCAAAAAAGTTTTGAAATAATGTACATGTAAAATATACATTGTATAAAATGGAAAAATTACTGTGAAATAAAGATTTAAATAATCAATATTACCCTTATACCCTTGAAACTTAATTCCCAATTTAGCGTATTTTTGTCAGCACTTAATGAGGCAACTTTTTCATTATTCATTATTTTGACAATTCACTTCATGCCAAAATTATCACCGTCTGCATGTACTTAGAAGACCCAAATCCATATCTGACAGAAGAAACAAACACATTTCTACCATTCTAGTGCCAATGACTACAATACTCATGGACTGTATCTTAAATAATTAAAAATAGACAGGAAAAGACAATTTAATGTAAATAATGAATTTTTGTTTTGAGATTCTTAAACATTAAACGTGGCTGGAATTTCATAACACGGGTGGATGATAGTAAACAAGGAATCAAGTTTCGAGGGCCATAAATATAAACCATAAGTAAACTTTTGTTTGTATTTTTTGCAGAGATTTCAACGGCGGATGGCCGAATGGTGGCTGGAGGTTTACGAACTTCTCACTGAGACCGTCATCATGCCCGACTCCAAATTTGCCAAAATCTGGGAGCATCTCATCCTTATTGTTACTCTTATTATCTCAGTCTTCTATCCCTACTGTGCTAGCTTTATTGGTATGTATAAAATTCCTAGGGACACCCAACTTGGGTCTTTGGTAGGGTGTGCGGCCCCCGATATCTGAAACCCGGGTCTAGGGAACTGAAGATTGACTCTAAAAAGGGGGTCTATAGAACTGAAGTGACCCACAAATAACCCATGAGAACTAATTTTTTTGAAACTTTTGCATGAAATGAGAGTCTTGGGAACTAAATTTTAATTTAAAGAAATACTATAAGATTTTGATCAAAAATGGTCTATTGTAAAAACAGCATAAAATTGAGAAATGTGACTATCTAAAAGCGTTTTCAAAAGTATTTTTTGAAAAAAATTGTTTCGCCACCAAAAAATGGATAAAAAGCACATGCATGCTTTCCTATACCAATACATGTGGAATTAAATTCGGGATACCGGAATTTAATTCAACAAATGACCATAACAGAAAAATTAAGCATCTTTGAGCAAAATCGTTTGGAGGGTATTCATATCTACCAAAAACAAACCCTATAAGCCCAAAAAATCAAAAGTCATGGGTGACAGGGTTCGCTTCATTTTTGACACTTTATAGTATTGCTTTAAAGGGGAGAGGGAACTAAACAATTTTGAAAATAGCAGGCATGAGGATCTTCCTGTTTAAACAGGAATTCCTGTTTTTTTGTGGCCAAATGTTGGTGTTTTCCTGTTTTTTTAGCCTATTTTCCACAATTTTCCTGTTTTTTCATGGAATTTCATTCTCATGCCTGAAATAGGGCTTGTGAACTAAAGATTGTGCTTGAAATCCGGGGGTCTAGTGAGTGGCAGGTGATGCGTGAAAAGAGGGTCATGAGGGCCACACATACCCGCATCACCTTTTGAGCCCCCAAAGGATAAAATTATCTTATGCTATTTAAAATTAATTGTTTGTCTCAAAGCTCTCCTACTCTTGAAAAACTAATGCAAAATGCATTTTTTTTATTCAATTTTGTTTTCGTGTGTGACACTCAGATCCTGAGTGCCATTCTTCATATAAAGAAAAAGTTCCATATGTACCCCTCATATATTTACATGATACAAAATTATATTCATATTGGCCTTTAAAAAATAAAAAAACAGAATAAAGAACCAAATTAATAAATTCTATGTTGCAAGTTAATATATAAAAGGAGTTCATATGGTTGGATACACCATGGATTTGCACTTTAACACCATTGTTTCATCTATTTCGCTCGCTCCATTCGTTTCAATATGGAACTGATGACTTATATGCATTTGGATATAGGAGCTTGTTGAATATTTATTAATTACGTCAGTTACGTCATCGCATCGGACAGTGACATTGTGAAAAGTTTGTGAACACAAAATCAAGAATTGGAAATTTTAATATTTTACACACACAAAAAAAAAACGTGAAATAAAAAAAATATTTTTTTGACTTTTTGAAAAACTAACGTGCGCACTAAAACTAACATGTGTGTGAGCTTTGAGAAACACAATTAATTTTAAATGGCCTTATTAAAAATTTGGCAGGCCAGTGGGTATGAGGACTTTCTGGTCTATTAACAACCTGTGGACCTGGCTGTACTTTGTTACAAATCAAGAATTCCGACTCCGTTTCAAGATCCATTGAATATCCCTATATTTTACAACATTATGAATTGTTTTTTGTGTTGTGTATGAGACTAGCGATGATTGATTTTGATTGATTAAGACCAAATCACTGCATATTTTGTTTGGGTTTGTTTCACAAACAGAAATACTGATTTTTTCAATGGTACATCCTTGATAGATACTGACTTTATGATAATTATGTGTTCCCATTTTTTTTTGTAACCGACGCTTGTTGCTATACTGGTGTTGTTGTTTATTCACACTATCTGTTTACAGTGCATTGAAGATTGGATTTTCATTTAACAGAACCATTGGTTAAACTAACACTAACCTTCTGACATCTTCATTTATATCAACGTACCTGATGAATCTATTCACAAATTTACAGTGCATGCTTGGTCGAATTCCAATGTTTTGTAATGCTTACAGTCGCATGCGTTATGATCGAATGAAATGATGCAGTACGCAGGGAAAGTTAATTCACAAAAATATAGTTATGCATATTAACACCCTGTTTGGTAGGTTATTTCTCACCCAATCCATCCTCCCCTAATATCTTCTATGTTCTGGTTAAAGTCCCTCCCCCTAGTTATGTTTAGTTTAAAGCAAATTTTCAAATTTGCTGTACGAATTTTGAAGGTTTTAAACTTGATTTTGATTGAATCTTTCTCTCCAGCCAATAGATCATCTGATGACAAGAGAGACAACGAGACATTGGTGCGTCTAACCCTCATGTACATCATGGACTTCATCCTCCTGTTTGATATTATCATACGCTTAAGAATGGCTGTAGTCACACCAAATGGTAAGATCAGTAAAAGAAGCATGGGTCAAAATACTTTTTGGGGGTACCAGGGCTATTTTGAGCAAAAGCTGCCAAAAATAGCCCCCGTAGTGCATTTTTCCATAGACTAATATTTACTCACCAGGGCTATTTTGTGAAAAGTGGGGGGTAATCGCCCCGGTGTCCCAGAGTATTTTGAGGCTTGTTAAAAGAAGATGTCAATTTACCTCACTTGGTGAGGTGTTTGCTTACAATCCAGAATGTTAAGTTTTAATTCCCAATGCTGTCAAAGTCACGTTTGCTTTTGAGCAAGGAACAAACTGCTAACTGTTGTGCGAAAAACACATACAAATTTAGGGAAATTTATATGAATCATAGATTTACAGGGGAGATACAAGGCACGTCACCATTTTGGGGGTATTCGGGTTTTTGCCGATAACTTGCCAATGATGCATCGCACCTTGTCATAATGCGTGAATATTGAAACATGCACACACGATTTGCGTGCAGGTTGGCGTATCATTTGCTTCAAGTATTATTTGCGCAGGTTGTCTCTACGCGTAACCAAGTCTCAGCACTTGGGAGTTGATTTTAGCGGGAACCGAGTGGACCGGAATAACCCCAATTTGAGCACCATGGCTGACGACGCCATTACACGGGCTGGTATACAAAGCCTGGTATCTCTCTTGTAAATCTATGATATGAATTTAAAAAGCTTATCGTAGCTGCAATATATGGTTTATATGTAGGCTGATCAAGGTTTGGCACCCCAATGGTTGCTGTAATACTCTGACATCATACATGATGCAAACTTGCACAAATCGATATTTAGGTGCTTGAGAAAGACCCGACGTGAAGTAGCAAGTATGGTCTATAAATCAAATGCATATGATGATAATAAACACAAATTCTGTGCATTTCATTAAAAGATGTGTATTCCTCTATATCATATAATGCCAAATTTCCCTTTATATGATGTAAAGTAAGGGGATAAAAAACTAAAAAAACTAATAATGTCAATTGATGATTTTGTTGTATTGTACCATTGATCACTTTGTAGAATGATTTTTAAAAGCTAAGATATTTACATGTCCAGAGAATTGTTTATAGGCCGGCGATCATGACTGAACGGTGAGGGGGCACCAATTGCTGACAAATAGGTCTATCAGTCGATGTCTTGTTTTGTTTTTGTTTTCCAAACTCACTTGAAATTTATAGTAAAACGAGGTAAACTGTGATACTGGTATCTAATTCCATATTTACACCTCTTAAAACTTGACTACAATGTGAAAAATCCCCCCAAAGTTCCCTGCCACATGTCAGTGGCTCTTGAAATGGTTCAATAAATGGGCACCATGGCAGTGCAAAATTAGGGCACGCTATTCATTGCTGCCGGCAAGGGGACATTTGATGGGGCAGTACGGCAAAGTGGCAGGATGGCACGGATGGCAATTTGCCGTGTTGCCGTCAGTTATTTTTGGCCCTGGATTTTAATTATTTTGTTTTTTTAAATTATGCCTATCACAATGAAACATTTCATATTTGCATTTCTGTATTGTTCACAGGTACTCACAGAGATTTCAAGAGCATCCGTGTATACTATGTACAGAGTTGGGGTTTCGTCTTTGACGTCATTGCTATTCTACCACTCGATCTGTTCTGCTTATTTTTCCAAAGAGGGCAAGATCGGACAAACACACTGTATCTTCTTGCCCTCAACAGACTTGTGAAATACTGGCGAGTAAGTAACATCCTAATAGGCCAATTTAAAGGAATTTAAGAGGGAAAAAAAGGAACTGGTATTTATTTAGACTACTTCGGAGCAAAAGGTGTTTTAGAATCCTGTTAGTGCACAAGAGGGAATCGAAATTTTACCCCCTACAAACTTTAATTCAGGTCAAATTTTCCTATGAAAAATTTTACAAAAGTATCATGGATTATGTCAGCATATCTCTAGAAAACCCAAAACATTGAAAATTGGTCATTCGGTTTGAAAATGGAGGTCGAAAAAAATATATATTTAAATTATCGAAAGAGAATTTCCGTCCAGAAATGGGAAAACTGCTTTCCCAATTGAATTTCTTAATGAAATACTGGAGGGTAAGTAACATCTTAAAGACGATAGCAGTGATAAGTTCCCACTGACAGAATTTTTTTAATTTTTTCTCAAAAATTAGATTATAGTCAAAACTCCAAAATTGTATAGGGATTTTACATTTAGATCAAACCTCTCATGATTCGCTGCACAATTGTCAGATCGTCACAATCATTTCACTTCATTCAGGGGTTTTGCGACCTTTTCAAGCGCATATCCTATCGGTAGTTAGATTGTAATATGTACCCTTTATGCAGCTTCCCATATCCTGGGTGGGGCAGACTATGATGGACAAATATGGTGACAGTTTTAAGTGCAGGAGGAAGACTGGAGTACCTGGAGAAAAACCTGCGGAAGCGAGTATGGACTGAAAACCAAATGCACATACAGCGCTGGGACTGGGGATCAAACCCACGACAGTCCTGGGCAATAATCCGCTTCCCCATCTAAGGGCGCTATGATGTGATGACGACATACTCCCCTAAATTGTTGATACCTTGAAAACACTTGCCTTTTGAGACATGATGTAATTGACTCTAGTGTTATGTTATCAAATTTTGCTATGTCAAGTGAGGACAAATGTTTCTGGAATTTTACCCCATAATTTAATCTTCAGATATCTTTTTTTTATTCATCCTCAACTTTACCCTTGTAATTGATATGTAGAGGTGATAAGATCCAGTACTCCCTAGAAGTTGTTCATGAAGTGTTGTTTTAATTAGAAGATCTCAACAAAGAATTATAACAACTTCTAGAAACACTGGATCTTAACACCTCACAGCATCTACCCTCTGATGAAGGACCAGTTTGGTCTTGAAAATATCTGGGAAATATTATTCTTGTGAGTGCAGTAGAATATGGTATTCAAACATGCCACAGAGTTGTTCATCATGAATCAACAACGATGCATCCATGTGTCCGCATATTTTTAGCCACCCGAGCATGATGAAAATATGCCGAAGCATTGGATGCAGAGTTGTTGATTTGCGATGAACAACTCTGTGGTATGTTTGAATATCTTTCAACAACGAAAATCTTTCCGAAAACGTATGAATTCCAAATGTTTTCAATTTACCAGATAGGCCTTCTCTTCTTCATAAAGAATATTTAGCATAATCTGGAGCAAAGTGCTACTGTGTGAATGTTTGCTGCTTTGACATTTTCAATCGTGACCGGGCGTTTTCACGTACTATAAGTGCCTGACACGCAATGAGCAGTGCGCCGACTTATGTGTACTGTGTAAACGCACTTCAGTAAATGCTGTACCATGCATGACGTGCTAATATGAATATCAACTGTGGATTCATCACGAATCAACAACAGTACGCTCCTGTATAAGGAGATACAGTGAGTTGTTGAAGATTTAATCTTCAACTATATGTTTCCAATCTGCACGTATGAACTTAACATAAAGATTGATTGACTGATTGATTGATTGATTGATTGATTGGACATATATTAATCTCAATTTTGTAGGTCCCCCACTTCTTTGAGAAGATGCAGAAGGACTTGGACGTCAACATCGGCACTATCCGTTTCTTAAAGTTTGCAATATATATAGCTCTACTATCACATTGGAGCTCGTGTCTATGGTATCTATGTGCATGTCCCGAGGGAAAGTAAGTATTGATCACATATCAATATATATTGATAAAAAATCAATATTTATTAATTAGAAATTGATTGAATAGGAAAATCAGTTTTAGCAGTTAAAGTTTATGATAGATATCTCTTTGGTTTGAATAATGATTTTTATAGCTTTCTCAATTAGTCAGATTTTGAAATTTCGCTATTAATAATGTCAGTTTGCATTTTAACATTGGTTTAAAAAAATACAGACATTTTAGACTTTGAATTTTTAATGTAATCAATAAATGTGTGGTTTGACACATTATTTTAAAACTGATAGATGTGTAAGATTTTTGGATTTGATTCATTGATAGTTTAAAGTTTACTAAAAATGATATTTTAGATTAAGAGAGACGATGAACAAGATTTCCTTTTTGTCTCAATGCTGTGGTTTTGTTACATACACAATAAAATTACTATATAGCTTGCAAAATACCACATGGAAGCAGTTACTGTACTTTTACTTCTAAGCATCCTGATAAGTCTATTGTGACTTACTGTTTACAGCAGGGTAGTAGTGAGCAACTACACTGGTACTGTGCAGAGAATGTGTGTGTACTCCAGTTTGTATGAAGCTAGTAGCAGTAAACAAACTGAACCAATGGGATGTCGTCAATAGGCTATGTGGAATTTGATTGTGTACATTTTTCACTAACTATATTTAAAGTGTGACAAGATGAAATGTTTTTGTTTATAGCCTAACAACACTTGCCAACATGAAACGTGAAATCAAGACAAACTTATAGGCCTACACAGGAAGTGTTTCTATATTCTATCATCAGGATTCTAAAAATCAAGAACAAGATTTCAACAAAATCAATTTTTTTCCTTGCTGCAGCTTTTGCGAAAAAGAGCACGGCTGTAAAAATTCTAGCACTATTGCAAAATGTCTCAAACAATCTCTGACTCATGTACCAATGTTTATGCAATGAATTAGTTTGCTTTTAAAGGGTGCATGCAGTATGAGCATGATATGGAACATCTGTTACAGAGATGGGTCTTCTCCTGGAATGTGTTTTACATATTTTTGCTCTCGTTTTTGGATTTTAAATATATTGGTCAAGCTTTTTTTTGGCCAGATTTTTAATTTATTTGTTGCCAATTTTAATTTTGTTGTCTATCTCACTATTTCTCTCAAATTATCATTATTTTTTATCATCATTACAATGTATAATATATATTGTCTATTCATTACATATAATGTTACTATCTATAATTGAATAATTTTTTAATGTGATTATTGTATACAAAATGATGTTATATATGTTAATGTCCTGTTAAAGAATAACTAATTGTTTACAGTGTCAAAGTATTTGTAACGTCAATGTTAGAAATATGTTTCTATGGCGTCGTCAAAATATGCCGTAGATTGACTAATAATGTTAATTGTTTGTATCGTATCATAAATGTTTCGTCAAATCCACACAAAGCAAGATCTTCTCGTTTTATTTCTAAATTATATTTCATTAAACAAAATCAAAACTATTTCATTTTGGTTGCTTATCAATTGCTAGCTGTTTCTAAAAACCAATGTTTGTAAAAACAAATAATGGCCGTGTCATATTGGGTCCTAGATGATGTCATTAAAATTGATTTTCATGTTGGCATATTGTAGTGGAAAATTAACGTCTAGTGTTAATTATGTGCAGTTTCTAGAAAATGTTTCTTCATAGCAATGCGTTGATGTGTGATTTTCAATTGTCTTAATAATAATTATCCAAAATGCAAAGAATATTCATATTTCAGAAATCAAAGAAAACACAATTTTATTATATTTTTACGACCTTTTTTTGTGTGCTTAATTTGGACATTGTAACTAAACTTTATCATTCTGGTGGCGTGGAGTGCTTTATCATTTCTTTCAATTTTTGTTTCTTTGCTATGAATTAATTTGCAGAATATTAACCCTCGAACTTCCCAAAACAAAACTTTTTTCTATGCTCATTTTACGTTTCAAATATTTCTTTTTTTTTGATACAAGAAATGTTTAGATGAATGATCATGATATTGGTCTGTTTTGCCCTATATATTTTTATAATCTTGCTGTGGATGTGCTATATGTCTTACAAACTCCCCTAACACCCTGGCCGACTGAAATGATTGATTGATAGATGGATTGATTGATTGATTGATTGACCTATGACCCTGCTCGGGTGTCTAGCTGTATTACATGTCCATGCCAGCCCTGATTAAACAAAATGATGACCTTTGTTCCTTTCCTTTGTTCCCGTTTCCCCACTATGCTTCTATAAACCTCCGTTTTCCCTTATTCACCGTTACTGTATATTTGACAATTTTCTTTCCAACATACTTTCTTTCCTTTCGGCCTCTCTTTGACCCGTATTTTTTTCTGCCTGCCTGACCTTTGACCCAATTTTCTTGCGTGTTCTTCGTGTGTGTGTCCCGGAAGATGCTACAAGGACATGATGGAAGAAGACGCGGCTTTTGTGTTTAACGTAAAGAATTCCAGGTCAGCCACACCTAAGTCTGAATCTGTATCTGCTTGTTGCATTATGTTGCATGCCAGCACTCGATGCACCACACACACATCATGCATGTACGAGTATGCTGCATGCTCGATTGCAGTTTGAATGCGAGATGATGCTCGTTGCATGCTCGCGGTATGACAGAATGCATGTATTCGATTTTCGTTCACAGTTGATTTCATTTGATTTCTTGAAAAGTTACATTACCATAGGTCATCTTGTGCATGCATGATAAATGCTGGGCATGCTCCCATCATGCATTGCGATAACTACCATATCATGTGATCATGAGCATGACATAGATTCATAGTTCTGTCCTAATGTCCAGTAGATAGGTGGGAAGTGTGTATCGTTATATAATTGGTGAGTCAGACTTAACAGACAGTAGTGCATGGGTGGATTAGAAAAAGTGGTCGGTCAAATTTGTCCTAGCTGTGATCAGATGTGCTACAGTGGTATAGTAGAGAGAATTTTGGACCCATGATGTAACTAAAAATAAAAACAAAAGTCTGTGAATAACCATAATGTTATCAATTGTTGTCTTCTGTAATGCATGAAATCCATTCGTCACAAACTGTCCGCCATTTTGTTTCTCAGTCATTTCATTCCATGCCATCATCACACATACACCATGTTGCGGTTTCATTCACATCATTCGCCGGCACCATTTTTTGCATGGACTTCTTCAAATCATTCACATATTAGGTTGACTTAACAACCAACACACATACCATGAGTGTCTTCATTTACACAGTTTTTCTTAATACACTAATTTTGAGTTCATTTGTTTTTTTCATTTAAGTAATTTGGCCAAATACTAAAGATTTTTAAATCCAAAAATATGTTAAAATACACCAGGTTTTTTCTTTACTTGAAATGGGTTTTTTTTTTGCGAAATGTTTATCAAGAGCATGTTATAAGACTAGATATTTTCTAACTTAAGGTGTATTCTTAGATTTTATGGATTTACCATAATGTTATTTTAGCAGACCAAGAACTATGATTATTATTTTAGCAGAGCAAGAACTATGTAATCATTTTTTTTCTTTACAACTTGGCCTCATAAAGGAAAGACTATTTAGTAATACCTCATCGAATAAGTATTTTGATATTTCAAATTAAAATTTATCACAGCCTGCAGGTAATGTGGTTGATTCTTAAAGGAGCACAGTCCGATTGGTTCATTTTTTACCCAAACATTTTGAGATTTTGCATGATACCAAAATATTGCGCTTATTTTTCTGATGACACATGTGAAATTTAATGGCTTAAACATGTTCTGTTTTGGAGATATAAGCAAAGATGTGGCTATTTATAGTAACCATAAATAATTTACACAGTTTAGTATAGACAACTATGAAATACAAAATTGCTCATAAAGTCACAACGATGAGACCGATTTGACTAAAATTTGAAAGTAAAGCTTCTTTAGGGATGATCTTTCTTATCAAGCTGAGATCTAAATTGTGAAAAATCTGACTATGCTCCTTTAATGTTTAGTTTATAAGTATATTGCCATTTAGGTAAAGGATATGACCTTACCTAACTGATTTCAGTACCAACGACGTTTCAATTAACATTACTTATATTGAAATATGCAAGATATTCATTTTAGCAACAAAAAAAGTGCAGTCAAACAAATCAATTTTTGCTCTATTTTTTAAGGCATCCAAAAAGAGAGAGTTAAAAAAAAAGAAATTACGTATTTTATGTAATAATCATTTTCTTTTTTCACCTGTTGTGATTTAAATCGATGAATCGAATGAACTTCTTTTTTTTTTCAAAACAAAGCTTCAACTCTCTTTTTTTTCCTACTGTTCTGGGAAAACAAAACTTTTTATTCACAATTGTTTAATTACTTTTTGGTTATTTTACTCAAGAAATGCTTCAGTAAGAGAGGTAAGATTATCTTTCTAGGAAAGGGGTTTTGGATCAATGCTGTGAGTCTTTGCTATCTAGAAGCAAAACATTAAAAAACTAGTATAATAGAGATATAGGTAAACCTAAAATAAAGTTCAGTATGCACAAAATAATCCATTTAATTTAGCAATTCAAAATGCAAATGAACAAACATTTTGGGTAAGGTGTTAAACAGGTGATTTTAAAAATTGTCACCGATTTAAATTGCAGACACTCATGACATGTGTGCTTTTCACAATAGAAACAGATATCAAACCTAAACATAGCTCAATAATTTAATTATTGGTAAATAAGTTATCACTAACTGCATGCTAGCTAACTATTACGTAGGTTTAGATCAAGGAATTTCTATGAGGGAATCTATTGTGCTTGTCTGGCTAGAGAGGGTTGTCATTTTGACTGTTGTACATCAAGGCAAGTTATTATACCTTGTTGGTTTGTTTACAAAACAATCATGTGATCACACGTTGTCCGAGTGGTCACATGACTCAAAGCTTTACTGAGAGAATTCTTGCATTTAACATTACTCTATTTCTCAATGTATATTTTACATAACACTCAGTTAAGACTATTCATTTATATCAGTGCTTTTATTTTGATATCCGGATAATAGGTGATTAAGGATAACTGATGTTTGGATGTTTGTCTGTATACACATTCATCTAATGTATATTGCACACTGTACCATCAGTATACAGATATACACATTCAGCAAGTGCATTGTACACTATACCCTCAATGTACTTACAGGTATACATGTTCATCAAGTGTATATTTTGCAAATACTCTTGGTGTACAGGTATATGAATACCAAGTGTGTATTATGCCTCGGTATTATGCAAATATGCTAATTGTACAAGTGTATTTTATATCAAGTATTATTTTATGCAAATACACAAGTATAAATGTTCACCTAGTGTATATGATACAAATACACTTAGTGTACAGGTGCAAACATTCATCGGGTGTATATTATGCAAATATACTTGATGTACAGGTATACATTATACTAAATGTATATTATGCAAATACATTTGATGTACAAGTGTACATGTTCATCAAGTGTGTATTATGCAAATATACTTGGTGTACAGGTATATGAATACCAAGTGTGTATTATGCCTCGGTATTATGCAAATATACTAATTGTACAAGTGTATTATAGAACAAGTATAGCAAGTACATATTTGTTTATCTAGTGTATATGATACAAATACACTTGATACAAATACACTTAGTGTATAGGTGCAAACATTCATTGGGTGTATATTATGCAATACTTGATGTACAGGTATACATTATACTAAATGTATAATTATGCAAATACATTTGATGTACAAGTGTATATGTTCATTAAGTGTATATTGTGCAAATACATTTGGTGTACAGGTAATACATGGTCATCAAGTGTACATATATATATAAATTATTTGTAAATATCATTCAAACCAAGAGGTTAAATGTAACAACCCTTTTTTGCGATAGCCAAAATGACTGTTCCACATAAAGCACAATGCAGATTCCCTCTCTAAGACACATTAGATAGAATTTCCTTGTTTAAAGTAATTTCTTTAGTGCTGTATTTAGAAATTCTGTATGTTTGTGATATTCAAATGGTGATACTGTTTAGATTAAAATATACTAGTGTTTAACTCATATAGTTGGTATGAAGGGAAACACATAAGCAATTTGTTTGGTTGGAGTTTAGTCTCTATCTATTTAATTCTAAGTATATTGTGCAGTATTTTCTTCAAGGGATATACACAATGAGGTATATTGTGTGACCCTTGAACTATGACATTTAATCATTGCCCTTTGAACTCTGAGGTCAAGCTTAAGTTTAAGTAAGTATGAAGTGAAATTTTCACACATTTTTCAACTATATTGTAAAACTTGTTCATATATACACCAACTTCTTTAAATAAATTAAGTATTAGAGCTCTTTCTTAATTGTTCATTCTATTAGCTCATGTTATTTAGATTAGAACTGTAGTGCAAAATACAAACATTATTTCTCAATCTTCTAACTTTTGCTTTATATGAGACATAAACTTGCTATCTGTTTTAGAATTAGTTAGTTTCACTATAACTTAAAAAGAAAAATATGGTAAAATAGATGGTTATATACACTTCTTTTAATCACTGAATGCTCAATACATTTTGGGAGCAGTTATATAGCAAGATGAAAGCAAATTATTTGCCTAAGGTTATTTGACTCCTAAAACGTATGGTTGCAATTTGTAAGGGTTGAGAGAAAAAATACAGTTTACCTTTTAACCATAAACTTGATTGTAACATAATTCAACAAAATAAACAAAATCTTCATGGAACTAAGATTATAAGTAAGCTTATGCTGCTTTCGTACTCGTGCAGTTTTGCAGCTTTGTCGCTGAATGACGTATGTTTTTTGCAAAAACTTGTCACTTCCGGTTGTCGTAGCGGCAAAGCTACATGTCGCTGAAATAATCGATATCAGCAAAATTACGACAAGAATTTTTGAGTTGAAATGAATTCAACTTTCAGAGCGACATGAAGCGGCAAATCTGAAAAGCGACAAAACTGCAAAGCTACAAAAGTGTGAAAGGAAGCAAGCGACAGAGCGGCAAAGCTACAAAGCTGCAAAGCGACAATAAGTATGAAAGCTGCATTAGTCTCAGAAACTACTCAGTATTCCAGGTCAGCAAAAATAATAACAAGTGCAGAATATGGTGGTTTTTTTAAAGAAATATCTGTACAGGCCTGGGCTTTTGCTACTCAAAGAGTGTTACCTTCAGGAATCTCATCAGTAAATACACCCCCATAGACTTTATATACACAAAATGGCTTCTGATCAGTCCAGGCTGGATCAGTCGCCATTTTCTAGGCCTAAATTCGACAGGTCGGCTTGTGCTTTGTCTCAATTAAAAGATTGATAATAAAACTGAAAAAAAAAATACATGGTCAAGGTACAGTTTTCGAGATACAGCGCATCGAAATCACCTTTCATTTTGTTTGCCACATGTTCAATTTAATATAAGTGCTACTGCTCTCAGGAAACCTTGAAAGTTTTAGAAAATGCCACAAGCAAGAGGTTTTCATCATTAGTGATTTAGTAATGGTCCAATCATCAGGATAACCTTCTAAATGTGGTGACAATACTGCTTTTCTGCATATTCTAGTCTCTCCTTTAGGCATGTGGCCATCAACAGGCATTTAACACAAACATCGGCAATTTATTTGCTGTTTTGTTACCTTTAGATCAGAATATCAAGAGTGAAGCTCCAATATGGATAGTTTTTTGGATACCTCTAGGGAAGGATTAAATGAATTAAAATAAACCCATCAACAACAAAAGTATAGATTATAAATGTAAGACGTAATAATGAATTTTCCCTTTTTTCTGAATTTAGTTTGATATCGATGAGAACAAGGCAGGTTTGGTGTTGTAATGTTGCCATTGTTCTAATCATGTGTAATTATTTGGATAACAAAAACTGTCTCTTTAATAAGCTTAATAGATAGGTGATGTTTTATGGAATAAGTATTAACAGGAAAGTGTGTATTCTCAATTTTCCTGGTATTAATATTTAACATTTATTCTTCCGGAAAAGTAATTGATTTTATCAATGCTTAATTTGTCTGATAAATGTATTATATTGATATTGGATTAACCGTGATATTAAATATTTAACAAAAACAATGTGGAAAATTAGTATTTTGTGGACTATGGATATAGTATCATAATCTATGAGTCAATGTTATAATGTTTTTGTGATTAAAATTACATAATTGGGCATTATGGATACTAATCAATGGCATTAGAATCAATGGTTAGTGATTCGTAGAATTTGTAAGTCATTAATTTTTATAAAAAATGTACTAGAATAACAAACTATAGTTAAGCAATCTCTTAATTCAAGTTCTCAATGGGTGAGTGTCAAAAAACTGCCAAGTGCTAATGATTGTTAAGTGTATCAGGTTATAGACCGGGCCAGCATAAAACTGAATTAAATAATTATATATTGATAATTAATATGGAATTTATCTCAGATGGTTTTGGTGTTGTAAAACTAATTAAGGGTAGTTTTATTTTTTAGACATGTTTTATCTTCATCTTGGTAATGCACATTCCATTGTTCACAAGGGAAAAATACTTGAAGAAAATCAACTTCTGCAAGACTATTTAGTTACGTATGCTAAATCACTAATCCTATGATCAGCAGTTACAAGTAAATAACTTTGAAACTTATTTCTATTTGTCGATAGTCCACATTCTGTGTCATACAAAATATTTTGAATTTAATCTCAGTGGCAAGCTGCATTACAATTGCTATAGCTATCGATTATTATGAAAACTAAAACAATACCAAGTAATAGACTGCAGTTAGAACAATGCACATCGTATAAGTTAATGCAAATACATGCAAATTTATGTTAATTAGACCAATATTAACATAAGCTCTACCATATTTTCATAGACGTAGACATACCAACTACATGAATCATGTTCGTCAACCGGGTGCTGATGGGTATGTAAAGCTAGATGTTATATACGTGGAAAAAAACTACATCATTAGCATAAAATATAAGCTCATTTACATATGAACAAATAAATTGTTACAAAACCAAAAACATATACAATCATATTTATGAGTTTTGTTATTAATTCTTATTTGCTTTTTTTCTTTGCTGATTTAAGATTTTTTTACTATTTTTAATCTAAAGTTTTCCCAAATATTGATTTTGAATGAACATAGAATTTTGGCATATGTTTGCAACAATGTTTACATGCATGAAAACGCTTGAATAGAATTCTGCACTTTGTAGTGTTAATGCGATATAAGAATTGGATGGTATATCAGAATATGTTCAGATATGCTTAATAATCATGTTGTATTTTGTATATGCTGCAAAATGTAAATTTAAAATGCATGTAGTTTTTTGGAAAAATATTGAGAAAAAGAAAAACTTGAATGAATCTAATTAAATCCAAATATATGATGATGTATTTTTGAAATTAGAAAATTGCATGCTCAGAGTGTGTTTGAAACATCGGAGAACAATTCAGAAAAGTAGAACAATATAAAGACAGAAAAAATGTGTCAAACATTTTGAGGATCATAAAACATGAGCTTATATTAATGATGCTGTGTGTCCAGATCTATTTGTCAATCACTTGTGAACACACTCACATTTCAAAATACCGTACTGACTCGAGTAATGTCCCACCTTTTTTGAACGTGAACTTGGATCAAAGTTAGGGGCTGGGACTTTACGCGAGGACGTATGAGAGAGACTGAACTAACCGGTCGATCTACTGAGGTAAACAATGCCAGTGAATTGTCCGACCTAGAGGAAACAAATCAATCTATTCATTGTAATGTTTTGAATCAAATATTTCAGGATTCAGTTCAGTAAATATTCTTTAAAATTATCCCCAAGAGTTTTTTCAACAAACACTTACAGGAACGTACCAATCAAGGTTAAATATGGTGAAATTATTTTGCACATCCGATCGTGACATTCGCCATTTTGGAATTTTGTTACAAGAACAATCGCAATTGCGCATGTCCGATAGATATGATAGCGCATGCTCTATTTATTTTTACCATTATAGGGACCCTAATTACATCGCCATTTGTTGACGATTAGAACATAAAAACAGTGAAAAGGTGTATATTCATCCGCGATTAGTCGTGATATTCCCACAAATTATAAGACATTTTGGATAAAATGTACCCATTTCTATCGTAATTGAGATGAGTTTGCTGCTATTTTAAAGCAGATTTGATATTATGATAAATTTCTAGGTGATTCAGCAAATTATGGCCACAAATGAAATGGTATTGATGGGATGATAATTTGGCGACTTCTAAAGAATACCAATGGGACTTTACCCGCGTGTACATTAATTTCCTGAAAATGTTTGTAAATATACGGGTGGTACATTGCTCGAAGGTGGGATTTTACATGCGTCAGTACAGTAAATGTCCCATCATGCACTTCTATATAGACACAGGATCACCATTTATAGGCTGGTTCCCTTGATCTTGGAGGCTCCAAGATTGTATTCAGTATGGAGTGGAGAAAGGTAAAAAGAAACAGGGGACCAGCATATACCGATTATACTTTAATCACATGACGACATACGGTAATAAGATGAATTTTGTACCAGGGATTAATGTGCAAGATCATATGTCTTACTATAGTTGAACAAAGATGATGTCACTGTTTATAAATACATTATACTCTATAAACCTTGAAGTATGCAGTATACAATTAGACTCTGTTACGAGATATATAGCATATTCCATGTATTCTACAACATTGTCAACTGGTGTTTTTGTGTTGTGTAAGAGACTAGCAATGATTGATTATGTTTGATTTAGACCGAATCACTGTGTATTAATATATTTTGTGCATTAATCTTTCAAGATTTTGGTATAACTTTTGACCAGTTTTGTTACTACCATGAACAAATCTTGAACACAAGTTTATTTGAATATTCAACAAGATTGGGTACGTTGTTATGATTCGAAAAAATACAGACTAATTTATTTCCCTATGGTCATATTGCTTTATGCACGTTAATCGGCTGCTTACTGTATATTTTAAGGTTTATAGAGTATATGTGACTTGTATATGCATGCTCTTTGTTTGTGTTTTTGTAATTCAAAATTTGTGATAAGAAATATAATTCAAAACTAGTGCATTATGGGATCATCAAGACGTGGAAGTTAAATCCATTTAGGGTAATTAGATCAGGCACCTGGCTGATCATTATTCAAGGTAGAAGTATTCTTTTTGCAATAAAAGTCTAACTATTGTATACTTGTTGTCTGTAGAAACTGTAACTGTCACACTAAAATGGTAACCATTGTCAATTTTGCAAATGTTATGAGTTTTATCAAAATTAAATCAAATTTTCAATGAGGTTGATCACCTCGTAAATGTCTGAGAAAAATACAGCACAGTGGAAAAAAAAATGGATTAAATATCATGCACTTATCAATTGCACACAACAGGCACTTAACATATATGTGTATACGTATTATATATATACACCAAATTTTATGACAAAATAGCTGTTTCCATGGAAACCAGTTAATGAATTCAGCAATTTTGTCATTTGTTGCATGCATGCTTTTTCACAGCACATACTGCCAGGCTCACTCACAGAATTGGCCTATATATTAAACCAAATGCAGAAAATATATCTGCCTATTGCTTCTTTAAAGCCAAATTCTTTTCTTTCTTTTTTTTTTTTTGGTTACATATACATTATTATTTTACATGTGAATTTATTGCTAACATGAATACTATGCACAACACACATATAGGTTGATCGTTATACCATATATACCAAGAAAAACGGTGGTATAAGCCTTTAAGTAAGCTTATTTTTCTAAATATTAGAGGGCTTTGCACAGAAATTTGTAGTGTTTTTAATCACTGAAGCGAATGTGCTGTTAAAGCAATATAACATACACAGATGCAGACACGTTTTACAAAATAATAGAAAAAACTCTTGACTAAATAATCACTATACAATTATCTTAAAAATATGTGACATGATCAAGGGAAATGAGTCACTTGGCGATAATTTTCATAGCGTGACCAAGAAAAAGGTGAATTAGGGTTGTTTTTGAGGACTGAAGGGTGAATCGGGTGACACCTTTTAGGTTATCAAAAACAACAATTTTGGGGCAATTTTCAAGCAATAGGGTACTTTTTCAAACTCTAGTGTGAAAACAGTATCGATAATCCTGATTTAGATTGTGTGAATATGGGAAAAAGGGTATATTTTGGCTTCAGAACCCTCCACCCTTTGGGGTGTTTTGAAAAACTGTGGTCACGCTATGACTGCAACATTATACTTGGCTTCAGAACTCTCCACCCTTTAGGGAGTGTTTTGAAAAACTGTGGTCACGCTATGCCTGCAACATTATATTTGAGTGCCCTCCCCGGGACATTTTGTTCTCCGTCATAACAATAACATATATCAGATTTCTCTAAATTTTAAACAAGTGCAATTAAAACTGTATAAGATATATATGAATATTTATCTGGGGGAGGGAGGGTGGGTCACCCAGCACATAGCTGGTTACCCACCCCCATACATCATCTTCTGAAAAGGGCTCTGAATGGAGATTTTAGAAAGGCAAATCCATCCCTAAATGGGCTTAAGTATAAGACACCTAGTGATGTATGGAACAGGGTCCGCTCGCCAGTCCGACGACTCGTTAGTCCGAAAGTTGGCTAGTCCGATGGCTCCCTAGTCTGAAACCTTATTCAATGGGGAAATATAACCTTGAAAAAGGCTCGCTGGTCCGAAAAAAAAACAGTTCTCTAGTCCGAAGGTTCACTAGTCTGAATATGAAAATAGGCTCGTCAGTCTGAATTTTAAATTCGGACTGGAGAGCCGTTTTTAAAATTTAGACTAGCAAGCTGCTTCTGATATTCGGACAAGCGAGCCATTTTCATTATTCGGACTGGCCACCCTAAATTACAATTCGGACTAGCGAGCTGTCGGACTAGCAAGCCGTTGGACTAGCGAGCTTTCGGAGTAGCGAGCTGTCCCCGTATGAAACTGCAAATTTTGCACCCCTAAATGTTGGACTGGCTAGATTTTCAACATTGTAAAAGTCAAAGAGAAAAAAAGCATGAACTATGCAGAAATTATGATTAAAATACATGCTTATAACAGCGTTATCGTGGTTCAAATTCCTAATGCATCAAGATATTTGCTGCTCCATTTACCTTCAGTATTGTTTACTACAGATATATAAGATACATTAGGAAGATACAGTAATATTGAGGATTGAGAGCCACAAGGCCATATTTGCACACAAAAAAGAGCCACAAGGCTGTATTTACATCTGCAACAAAGGTGCAAATACAGCCTTTTGGCTCTTTTGTTGCCCGAGCAAATACGGCCTTGTGGCTCTCAACCCTCAATATAATGAAATTATATACTACCACTGATGGGGACTGCTAGTTACTGCAAGGAGCAGATCATTTATGAATGTGAAAACAAAGATCCCTATAACAGTTCGGCGAAACTCACAATTCAGATACGTATCCGAATTTAGATACTCCGTATCCAAATTCTGATACCCGTATCCGAATTTGGATTAAAAACAGCTGAAACGGGGTATCAGCGGAAATTAATATTCAGCTTCGCAGCGCACCATACTGGTATGTATGAAAGTCAATAACATTATCATTGTCATCTAAATTCTAAGAAAGTAGTGGCCAAATTATTTTGCTTTCTGTGATAAGCAGCTATCAGGACATGTTTCGAAGCTGTCCCGCTGGAATTGCACAGATGGAAATGACATTTCCACAGATACATTTATCATAAATGTAAGAAAGATTTTCTACATGTACTTGCCAGCTTGCGATATCGATTTGTTTCCTGCACCACGACAGGGGTATCAGAATTCGGATACCCCTCCATATCCTTATTCAGATACGGGTATCACAATTTGGATATGAAATATACATGGGTATCCGAATTTGTGAGTTTCGTCGAACTGATCTACAAGTGATGCTTGAATGACAGACTTATCGCCATCTTATCCATTTAAAACTGGAGTGGAATTTCATTGGTTATTCATACCTCACATATAGATTGCCGGCATCTGATTGGTTAAATATGTATCACATGACATGGAGTAGTTTTTCCTATAATAACATTTTATTTAAATATTAGTGTAAGGGTATTACTACTTTACTCTGGTGTAAGTAATTGACCACTCTCTTATTAGGCCACAAAAATATTGTTTGTTTGTCTGTACAGGCACCTGAAGAAGTAGTCCTGATAAGGTTTTTTTCACATGTCACAATTAAATATGCGGACTGCGATACACAATACTGAAAACGCCAATATTTTCACGCTCAATAATTTTCTCACAAGACTAATTTTGAGCCATTTTGAATCATTTTGCTCTGTGATTTTTTAAAGTGCGGTTGTATATACATACCACTTTTCGCACTACATTTATTTTTCGAGCTGGATGAATTGAGCGCGAAAATTAATGTAACGGAAATATACCACTTATACAGTGGCCATCAGAAACTTTGTTTACGGTTGAAAAAAGTTCCTTTAGTTGAAATTGCAAATGATACGTGCTTGTAACATCGTTTAAAGCAATCAAACTACTGTCTGAGGACGTCTATACTGGTAAATACATGTCATTGTTTCTCTGATTTTGAAAACTTTTTCAGTGAATATTTAATATTTCTGTATCAGAAATCGTCATTTATAAGAGTCGTAAAAAAGAAGTAAAGGCACATAGTCGGGTCTAATTTTGAGGGTGACAACAAACAAACAATATTTTTATTTTTTTTCATATTAACATTATGTCAAGGAGATATAGTATTAACATGTTGACCTTACCTGTCTTTGGCAAATTGGTACTTTATATGAGTAGAGTTGATGGGTTTTACAGGATGAGTAGTTACTATCAAATTGTCTAATTGTTAACAAACCACATTATGGTTAATATCCTCCTTCCTGGATATGAGACCAGCCCTCACAAAATAACCAGAAAGTCTCAAGTTAAGATTTGCGCATCTCCAGTCTCAAAAGTGAAAATTGGGGGAATGTTAATTTCTGGTTTTCGATGTTCGTCACATTCGTAAACATTTTCTCTTACTTTTATATCTTAAAAAGTTTGGACAGCTACAAAATCGTGGGTAATGCCGTTTTTATGATCGGTTGATGACTCAGATTGCTCTTTTTCTCTTTCAAGTGAATTTCTTGCTATATAACCTTGTAATTGCAAATTCAAATATGTGCTTATTGTTTTTGCTCGAATTGTGTTATATTTTGATCTCTCGATGGAAAATATCAAAACAAAATATGTCATATTATCATACATGTACCTTTGAGAGGATTGATAACCATATTTGGAGTAGACTGTGACTTGATATATTTTGGATCATACCAATGCGCGTGTTGAGATGACTAAGTCGTCATGTTAGTGCAAGAAAGTCGTATCTGCAATGGCTGCCCTAAGTTATTTTTTATTTTATAGTTTGTCACAAGAATGTGAAAAATCCCTCTAAAATTACCTGTCTTATGTCAGTGGTTCTTGAAATGGTTCTTCAGGTGCCAGTGTCACCTGAAGATCCATTTCAAGAACCACTGACCTAAGACTGGAGATTATAAAGAGTGCATCCAAATTTATGACAAATGGCAGCTATTGCAGATACGACTTTCTTGCACTCACATGACGACTTATATCAGATCATTGAGTGTGTTTGAATGTTGCATTTTATATTCATTGGATACGCATTATTATGTTGAATTAAATGTAATTGTTTTTGTAGGTTTTTTTTCTAAAATATTAGCTAAACAAATTGCAGAAAATAAATACATAAAGAGTTTGATAATTAAAGTTGACTTAGGAGTTTGAAATTGGGTTCACTGTCGGTATCATGTGGGAAATAATCGCCGGCTCAGTGTCATATCAAGGCTCAGCTTTTTCAGGATATGATGCTTCACGATTGATAATTTTCCATACCACACCTCGGCTTCACCAAATAACTAACATTTTATATCATACGACATATTAGATACGCAATATACCCATAACTTGGTGACTTTCTTGTCATTTTGTGGGAGCCAGTCTCATAATATGTTTAGTATGTAAACACCATTTACCAATAACCATTATCTGTTTCGTCCATTTGTATCTCTACATCATTGCATCATCATATAAGGATATGTTAGACATTAACATTTATTACTCCCATCATTTAAAATCTGTTACCATGGAAACCGGAGCACTTCATTTGCACACTGCACTGGATGCCAGTGATTGATATATGATATGATAGAAATATATGTCAACATCATATTAGTAGTTTGTAGATTAGGTTTATAGAGGATTAGATATATAAATTTACGGTGATGGATTTGAACATAACAGTAAAGAATATGATTTTCAATATTTTAGTTTCTGAAGAGTAAGTTTTATGATTATCTAATAATGATGTATTAGCTGTTAAGATGTCATACATGTTTATTGTAGGAAATTCATAATGAAGGAGGAAGGATCGTATGACTATTGTCTAATGTTTGACCCACTACATATGGTTCATCTTTAATTTCGTTTGTGATGCTTTCAAAATGATTTGGTATAAATTGTTGGTTTTAATTTTTAAAAAATGTACCAAAACCATTGATTTTAAGAATGAATATCAAACCTTTTCCTAATTGATCTATCATCACCTGTAAAAGTGTGAAAGTTCAGTATAAAAGGTTGTGATGAAAATTGTCAGTTCAAGTTTTTGGCTTACAATATGTTTGATTACCAGACTTACACTACATCACAGATTTCAAAAGAAGATTTTAAGCAATGCCACCAATTTGAACTTCCATGGAGAGTTATTCGAGGTAGTCAAATTTTGTTACTGAATGAAATGGTTTCAAAACCGACATATGCATATATTAACCCATGACAGCACTGGAGCATATATTAGGAGAGATAGTCATGTGAATGCAAGACAGCCATATCTGCAATAGCTGCCATTTGTCATTAATTTGTATTGGATTGTATACTGTTATACTTTCCAGTTTTGGGTCAGCTGCTCTTGAAATAGTTAAAGTGACGGTATCACCTGCACTATTCCAAGAGCCACTGACATATGGCATGGAAATTATGTGGATTTTCGCATTCTAGTAACTAGGTTTTAGATAAATATAACTTAAGGCAGCCATTGCAGATACGATTTTTCTTGCACTCACATGACGAGATGCAAGGCTGTAGAGGGCCAACATGAAATTGAAGTTGGCATCAGGATGCAGGTCTTTTCGCACCAACTTTTTGTGATTCATTATTTGTGCAAGTACTGTGCTTATAATCTTATGAACATAAAGGGAACACAGTTTGTACTTTTTTGAGTTTGTTAAAAACTAACAATAAAGTTGTAAAATATATTTGTGTACAAATAATTTGTGATTCAATCAGTAATCTTAATCCGCTAACATTTGAGTGTTGACTAATTTCCAACAGGGATGGTGATTCCTCTTTAGTGAATCCTGACCAGGGCAACAAGAGCACAAATGCTTTTGAAGAATACGTGATCTCGTTGTACTGGGCCGCCGCAACAATGACGAGTACGGGTTATGGCGACATCAGCGCTCACTCTACAATTGGACGTACCATCGCACTGGCATTCATGCTGATTGGTCTACTGCTGTATGGCTACTGTTTGTCATCTATCGCTGCTACTTTAGCTAATTCAGATGCACCAAGGTATTATAACGTGCTTAGGATTTAAGCCCAGAGGGTGCTTCTCAAATTTGGTTTGAGAACCCTGCCTTGCAAACATATTACCATGATTTTCATC
>JXSR01S001747.1:180914-192064 GCA_000969725.1 Ophiothrix spiculata
ATAGAGCGCATACCCCACCATTGTTTCATAATCATGATCTTATAACTGTTAATGATATCTACAAAGTGGGACAAGGGGTATTTATGTTTAGATTTACCAACTTCCTTTAAAGACTTTTTTTCTAAACGCAGTCAAGTCCACGATTATCAAACAAGACATGTCAACAATTTCAATATCACAAACAATAAGAAATCATTTTCTGATCATGCCATCCGCACAACCGGTCCTATTCTTTGGAACTCGCTTCCAATTGGTATCAAAGAATCCAATTCAATAAAGCAATTTCGCAAAAAAATGAAAGAATCTATTATTCAAAACTATATTAACGATTAGCCAATTCTCAGTTTACTAACGAGCTCGTCGATGTCCTTGTTTTTCTGGCCTCATTGGCTTTCTGGTCTACTCCTCCATTTTGGTTTATATTTTTGTTGCTTTTTGATGTATTGTATTTTGGATAGCAATAAAGATTGATTTGATTTGATTTGATTGATTTGATAAGATGTGTAAGAGATTGAAGTCTCAAGTACGTACGTCACCCACTACCATACTTTGAATGCGCACAGAAATCAATGGGTGATACCTTTTGCTTCATGCTTGCCTGCTTTCATTGATTTGATCAATACAGGTCAAAATTATTGGACTGTGAATAGTAACAAAAGGATTCCCAGACCATCAGTCAAATCCTGATGATGTGTCAAATTCAAATGATGTGTGTAGTAGTGAATTTGTACTTATGCTAGCTCCGTATTTGGAAATCGTCTTTACTGTTATTTCTGAAATCAAATATAATATAGCCCATTTTACCTTAAAAATGAAAAAACTTTTGGAAATACACTTGTCAAGTTTTGCTTCAGTAAGGTTTCCTTTCAGCATAAAAAAATCAAATCTATATCATTTGAGTATACAATATTGCTCTTAAGTTTAAAAAAAAATGCATTTTGCTTTTATGAGCTGCAACATGAAACAAACTTGTTTTATTTTTTAGCTTAATCATACTGTCTTGTTTACAATTACATTTCTGTAGATAACAGATATGAATTATCAGGAAAATAGCATCAAATCAGAAGATTCCCAGAAAATCTGAACCAAAGTGCTCCAAACTTCAACTGTCCAAAATCTATAGTGGCCAGTGTTCCCGCTAAGGTTTTTGAGCTTGCGCCAATTAGAGCAATTTTTACAAAGTTGAAGTGGTGGTGTTCACGCCAAAATCATGAGCTGAGTCTGAAAATTGGCCAAATAAAGCAAGGAAAATAAATCGTTTTACACATTTTCAGAAACCTGTTGCGCCAATTTTCTGGGCTCCTACGCCCCATACGGCTTTAGCAGGAGCACTGATAGTGGCGCATTATATAAGAAGTTGTCTGTGTTAAAATGAGTCTGCTCTATCCAAATTTTATTTGACATTTTTATTTTCTTTCTTCAGGTATTTAAAACTCCATACTGCCTTTTATAATGAAAATAATGTATTAGTCACGCATCCACTTTCCACTGCAAAGCACTATTTCAGGTGAGTACACTTAGGAAATAACTTTGGAATTAGTCGTTTGACACTTTAAAGGTGTAGGTTCCTATTTTAGGATGTGTATAATTTACTTTTAATTGATTGACCTTGACCTCTAAAATGCATTGCGAAAGGTTTGTTTTCTCCTGAGAGGCAAAAGAAAGTATGCAACCCTGGGGATGAGGCTGTTATGTAAATAAAAAAAGAAATGGAAAATAGGTATACCAATTAATTTTACATTTTGTGCTAATCTCCAAAACTATAAAGAAATTTTGAGGTGAAATTTTGGATTTATAATCAGAAAAATATGGGCTTTCATTTGGCATCAAAAAATATATTACTTCCGGTTGAGCCCTGGGGGATGAGAATGTGATCGGAACCTACAACTTTCAATAAATTAATTTGTGTATATCATTTTGTTATATCTGTATCCGATCATTTGCCCGATGAAATATTATTTATCTCTTACCAATGTCGTATGACATATAGCCTACGCATTTTTGGTTTTGCGCAAAATCTGGAATAGCGCCCTTGGTCAAAGCGCGCACAGAGTGATGAAGGCGTCTGTCAAGATATCTAATGGTGATTTGATTTAACCATCTCCAAGCGAATGTCCATTTTATTCTAATGTTGATTTAATTTAACCCTCTCCAGGCTAAAGTCCATTTTATTCTTTTTGAGCAAAAATCTTCCAAATATCGCAACTGCCAAAAGTTTTTTTGCTCAAAAAAGAAAAATATGACCATCAGACTGGAAAGGGTTAATAAATGCATAGTGAACAGAGAGTGTCCGGTCCTGTTGGAATAATAAAGTTGGAGTAAAAATAGCTTGTATCTATTAATTTCTATCAACCTGTAAGTGTTATCAAACAAACAAACAAAACTTGCTCTATATGGAATCAATATTGCGTCTAATGAAGGTCTACGTCTTGTTTTTTCCAGAACTAACTTTCTGATAGATCTTTTATCATGCTTTCCATCTGAAATAATTGCCTACTGTGTGTTACAAAGCTTTTCACGTAAGTCACAAATTTACGTATTAATCTGTTGGCCAAGGAAATATTTATTGGACAATTTAAACAAAAAAATTATGCATATATGAATTTTTAATATATTCACACCACTAAAGAAAGATCCTTTGAAATACATCAGGGACTTTCAAATGCTTTATGGGAGCTCAATTAATAGAGCGCCTTGCATGATGGTATTATAATCAACATTTAAATTTCCAGATAGTTCCCCTAATTGCTCCCGCTCCCCTAAAGAACTTCAGGAGAACTTCTGTTAGAGCCCCTGGAAATTTCAAAGGGAAGTCCCTGATACATTGTAAAAAACATGAAATTTTGTTGTTTTTGATCAAATCATTGTTTAGTCTACATTGGCTATGAAAAGGGGCTTTAGCATAAAACAGGCAACGCCATATAGTTTTCCACTTGCCAAATGTTCTCAAAGAGACAACTTGGTGGAAGTTCTGGGAACTTAGCTCCATTTACTTTCAACATTACCTAATTTCATCAAGCTTATAACAAAAGCTATGTATGTTTGATTAATACACTGGTCACATAACCTTGAGGTGAGGTTATGATGTGTATAAGGCATCATACTTGGTAGAAATTCAGCGGACACCAACCGGTGACCAACCGGGCAACACGAACATTCACCGGTGTCATACCGATGTCATAAAAGGCGTTGTGACTTCCTTTCGATTACCAAACACTGATCCGTGACCGGTGGTTATGTGACCATAGCATAAGGGTTGTGATTGAAAACATTTTGATTTTCTTACAAACATTGTTCAAAATAGTGAACTGTCAGCTAATTTAAAGGTTATAGAGAATACATAATATAAAAGTATACTTTTTAACTATTTGCCTACCAATGGCAACTAGAGTCGCCAGTCAATCACATCTACATGTTTCTGGTTTAGCTGAAATGTTCATGATCCCAAGAAGGTAATTGCCCATTAGATCGATGGATTTGTAAGTAAATTACTGGAAAATAATAGATGTCAATAAAAGGAAGTTGTCAATTAGGTGATGGACTTGAAGTAGCAGTCAATAATTGATTATTGTTCGATAAATATACTCCAAAACCACACACATGATTTGGAATTTTCAAAACTGCCTAGTTTTGTAAGGTTTGACTCAACATAAAGTGTGGAAATAGCTTACACAAAAGTCATTGACAGCTTTGACAATGCTCATATACAGTAGAAACTCTGTGGGAAAAGAAAACAGTTCATTATAACCACTTTTATTTGGTCAGACTTTTAAAAGCAATTTTAATTTTAAAAGTACAATCGAAATTGGTAAAGGGAAAACAGTTTGTAACAGACATCATCTTATATCAGGGGCCTGTTTCACTAACGTCTTAATCCATCGCAAATGCCAAACTTCATCGCAAAAGCGAGAGATCATCGTAAGTTTTGGATTTCCCGAAACCAATTTCACTTAGATATGCGATGAAAACAATCATCGCAAACCATTTGCGATTGTTTTGTTTGCGAGCAATATCTTGCGGGTGCTTATGAGCATCCGCAAAGAAAACATCGCAAATGGAAGTCATCGCAAATTCTTAATATCACGTGATGTTATTTTGCCCCATATTTGAACGAGATCATAGCCTCGTCCATGGAGATAAAAGTGAAAAGATGTTAGTGAAATGGGAAAGTCATCGCAAATGATATTTGCGATGGCTTCTAATTTGCGAGAGCGTCTGCAATCATCGCAAAAAAAATGTTAGTGAAATAGGCCCCAGATTTGGTTTTGAAATGGTAAATAGACCAACAACTTGTGTTGATGACTCAGTAATTTTCTAGATTTCAAATAAACAATTTCAAAATCGTTGATGCCAAATGTTTTGTTGTTATTTTATTTCCAGCGGATGCAGTTCATGTATATGCTGTAGTTAGATTAAATCGCTTATTTCAAATGTATAGATGGGTAAGTAGAAGAGTTGGATTTAATGTTGCATAAATGTGACGGCTCAGCCCGAAAGGGGGGACTTTGTAGATGATATCAATTTTAATTGTATCATTTTATCTGTTAGAGCATTTTCTAAGCTTAAAAATGACACCTTACTTGTTGAAATTGATCAAGTCGATCAAATTTTACAACAGAAAATCTGCTGGAAATTCTTATTATTTCCTTTATTTTTTGCTGCCTATTTTCACCAGTTTCTCGAAAAGTGTTCTGTCGCAAAGTCCCCCTTTTCGGGATGAGTCATCACAAATATAATGAGTATGTGTTATGTTATATGTACAACATACATATACATACAACAAGTATTTAGTGTGCCATTCCCAAAAGGCTCAAGGCGCTTACAAAGTTACAATAAAACGTACAAAAACAATAAACAATGCAATATTAACATAAACATAAAGAGAACAATTTATTTGGAAATATATGTGTTTTAAGTGCTTTTTTGAAAGCATTTACAGAATTGGAGTTCCTTATTGTCTTTGGAAGATTATTCCATAGTTTGGAAGCATAAACGGTAAAAATTCAGTCTCCGGTTCTATTTCTAGAGAAAAGACATATTATGGTCAAACCTATAGTACTCTGAAAACAACTTTTCCATTCTGGGCGGTACCAAATTAATGCAAGATTACAACAATAAACTTAAAAGGGTGTGTTTTTAAAAAGTATATATTGTTGCTATAAAGATTTGTTTGTAAAACATTCCTTATACATCATCGATTGCAGATAAGTTGAAATAAATTTTGAGTTGCATTAGATCTCCTGATAAAGCCATTTTAAAAGTTTCAACTGTAGGGGGCAGTATTTGTCATTGTCGACAATGAAAATTAGAAATAAAAGAATATCTAAATATCTTGATATATAGGGTTTAAATTTGACAATGAAACTTTGCATACTGTCATTACTACCACTAAAACTTCAAATGATACAAAAAAACTCAAAATGTTGGGTGGGGGAGTTTAGGGATTATGCTTAACTTGTCCAATGCCCCTTTAAAGGATTTGTCAGTGGGCAAGTAGTTGCATTGGATGAGTAGATACGGTACATCTTTTATTTGTCTCCGATGTATGTATTTGGAATTCAAGCTGACTATTTGATATATTTATTTTGTTTTTTGCAGCCATTAGCTTTCAATTACCTGGAGTCTAGTGTAGAATATGACACAGGAAACATAAGGTAGGTCTTGTAACATTGTGGAGACATACAAGGGGGTATCAACAAGTTTTAAACTTAACCTAGAAGAAATAGAGACAGGAACAAAATTTTATTACGAGATCCTTAAGGCATCTTTGCATAGTCAATGTGCAAAGTAACACATTTCTCCCACTTTTTATGTATGAATGAATTCTATAGTCTGTTACATGTATGGTTTACAGAAAGAGAGAAATTAAATGACTTTTGTTCAGGTTTTACTGTATATATAAATATTGATATTAAGAATTACTTATGTCAACTGTGGTTGGAAGCCATGATGAATTTTCTCCACTGCAGTCTGTCAAGCATGAGATTTGGGAGTTCAGCTTGACCAAAGCCAGCATCCCGAATTAGTAGCATGGGGTATGTCAGCCTTGCTGGTCTTCCCTGGGCTTGTTTTCCTAGTGGGTAGGGGTCAAAAAAACTAGACTTGAAACTTGTTCTTCTAGTCGTCTGACACAGTGTACAGCAAAATTAAGGCGCTGTCCTCTAACTATAAAAGATAATTAAGAATTACAATTTTGTTTTATGCACATTTCCAATTTGACTACACTGTTACTCACAGGCTACAAATTCTTATGAACAACCTTGCTAGAATCATTCTGTCAGCAGATATTAGAACTTCAGTTGATTCTATGATGAATGATCTCAATTGGCAAAAGCTTGATGTAACTTGGAAGAAACATGTTCTTATTATGTCATTTGAGTGTCTCATTGGGGAAGCCCCAAATTATTTGTGTTCAAACTTTATTTTCACTCATACTACCAACAGTTACAGTACAAGGGGAAATTCATCAAACATGCTTGTTGTTCCCCGCTTTAAAACCAATTCTGGTTTCAGAACTTTTCATGTTAGAGCAGCAAACCTTTGGAACAACGTTGTTGATACTGACACACGTTCAAAATATAATTCTTTGTCTCTTGGGCAATTCAAATATTTAATTAATGATGTTTGAATATGTTTGCATGTTGACTGTAGTTTTATGTCTTGTATATGATATGTATATATGATATTATTTTTATATAATTTCTTGTAAATATTTGTAAATTATGTTTTATATGTATTACAACTAAAACAGGGCCTTCTAGAATAGCAGTGCTTAGCCACTGAAGAAGCTACCCTGTATAATGAAAGCTTAAATAATAATAATAATAATAAAAAGATTATTATTTTCCATATATTTTTGAGTTGAAATGGAAGATGATATTTTAGTAGGAGATTAAATAAAGGCATTAACATTTCAAATCTGCAAAAAACACAATTTTATCAGAATAGGACTTATGTGTATATTTTTACTGTAGCTCAAAATGAAAAATGCCGACTTCATTGGAAGTTCCCGATGGATAGATACATATTATTCTCTGTGTGTTTTTTTCCAGAAAAGTGAAGTTTTTCTTTTACCTGGTGCTGTTTATCCACATCCTGGCTTGTCTATGGTATATCAACGCATGTCCACCCCTGTTCAAATTAGACGCAACTGCGGAATACATTCAGAGTGAAGGCCTTCAAAAAACCAATTACCACTACTGCAAGAATGGCTCCTGGACTACCAACACCGACACATATTTTTGTAAGTATACTCTATATACCTACAAACTAAGCAGCTGATTAATTCACATAAACCAATAATAATGGCCATACAGGGAAATAAATTGCATATCTGTCAACATTTCTAAATTCTGAAGTGGGAGATTAAAATTTATGAGTAACTTTTACGGACAACTAACATATGAGGCCCAAAAGGTACACCCACAATTTTTTACTTAACTTTTGAAAACAAGTCTCACAAGCGCACACATGACTCATAACGATCTTATTTTAAATTTCTCAACAAAATATGGGGTGTACACTATCTGTAATACACGCTAACAGGATACTGCAGTTGATTTTTTTCTCAAAGTGGGAGATTTTTTTTCAAAGCGGGAGATAGCGGGAGATTTTTTTCAACCTAATGGCTACTTGATCGGGAGGACTATCTAAAATCGGGAGACTCTCACCTAAAAACGGGAGACTCCCACCTAAATTGGGAGACTTGACAGGTATGAAATTGGTCCATATATTTTGAACATTACCAATGTATCCAATCTTGCTGAATATTCAAATGAACTTGTGACAAAGGTTTGCCCATATTGTAGCAACAAAATTAGTCAAAAATTGATACCAAAATCATGAAACAGGCATGAGATTTTTCAGTTGGTTCCAGCTTTTTTATATCAAAATTTCCACAATGTTATTTATTTTCAGCTCGTTTTGATGCATTTTTTACCAATTTCACGCGTTTCTCCAGTGTTTTCAGCTTTTTTCAGGAAGATGCAATCTCATACCTGATGAAAGATTCATGCAGGAAATATATAAATATGCAGTGAATTGGTTTTAATCAATCATTGCTAGTGTCTTATGCTGCTTTCATACTTATTGTCGCTTTGTAGCTTTGCAGCTCGGTCACTTGCTTCCTTTCACAGTTTTGTCGCTTTTCAGATTTGCCGCTCCATGTCGCTCTGAAAGTTGAATTCATTTCAACTCAAAAATTTTGCCGATATCGATTACCTCAGCGACATGTAGCTTTGCCGCTACGACAACCGGAAGCGCCATGTTTTTGAAAAAAATATACGTCACGCAGCAACAAAGCTGCAAAACTGCACGAGTATGAAAGCAGCATTACACAATACAAAAGCACCAGTTCACAATATTGTAGAATACAAAATATATGCTATGGATCTTGTAACAGAGTCTGATAGCTTGCTGCATACCTCTATTTTTTTTTATAGAGTATAGGGATTACTTTGCGGCTGTCTGGTCAACATTGCTAATTTAACCCTAAGCAAAATTGATGACTTTCCATATACTTTATCAGATTTCAATGGAACTTTACTTAAAGATCTTTTGATAAGATCAAGCCTATGGCCCTTATGTGAGTAGGGGTCATCGGGATCAATGACTGTCAGAAATCACAATTATGATTGCCCAGCAAATCTATATACTTGGTCAGATTTTCATTTGACTTTGACATAATAGTCCTTTGGTAGGGACACATGTGCAACCCTTATGTAAGTGTGGTCAAAGGTCATCCATTGGACAAGTCATCCCTGTGTGTCCTTTTCCCGGTACTTTTAGATGACACTAGCGACCGCACCACAAAATATTTTTAAAAATTATATTCTATTCTGGAAAATATTTGGAATTACAAGTAATTTTGTGACAAATATTATTTTCTGTTCATGTCATGATATGCTTGTATTGTGTAATATAAATTTTATTTTCATTGTGTGTTTTATGCGTATGTAAACTTACAGCTGTAACAATTATTACAAGCTCAAAGAAAGATGCTCATTTCACCCGATGCAATGCTATGTAATCATGTTTTCTTTATAAACAATTGATCTTTGATTTTACATTAGCCTGCATAGACTTGTGTTAAAAATGTAAACAAAATTTTTGTGATGATAGTTGTTGTGATTCTCCCTTACTCAGACTATATAAGCTTATCCATTGTTGTGTGTTTTATTTCAGATACTCAATCGATATTTTCACAGTATATAACCACCTTATATTGGGCCTCAGCTACAGGAGCATCTGTAGGTTATGGCGACATTCATGCTACATCAGACAATGTGCCGGAGGTAGGTACACTGCTGCCGCAAAGTATTTCCGCACAAAACCTTTATTTAGCCATAACTTGAGAGGCGGTGACTTTCATAATTTTTTCGACAAAATCTATATTTATATTTATCTATAGAATCAAAGCAGAATTGCTCTTAATGCATTTGAAAACATGACGTGAAATGCATATGCATAATGCGTAAAAAATAGAGTTTAAATACATTTATGGGCATTTGTTTGAAAACTCATAACCTGAAAACATTCTATCTAGTTGCACAGCGATAATGAGGTTATGAATAATTGATAAGATGCATTCTACTGAGATTTGTACTTGCGGTGTATTTGTATGTGGCCAATGAAATCAGCCATTTTTATGGTAATGGAAGATCAATTATCAGAAGAAACATTAATTTGTATATATTGAATAAATAAGTTACCCATAAAAGCATGAATCTTTGATGATTATAGGTCGTTTTAAATAAAAAATGATTTTTTTAATGCTTTTGATTATGCGTAAACACTTTCTGGCGGCAGTGTATATTACAGTATAAATAGCTATATTGGGCCTCATCTGACTTTTAAACCAGAGGGTAATGAAAGATGATTGACACTGAATGTCTGAATGTGGGGTTTAAAGAACTGAAGTGATTTGAAATGTGTTTTTTTTAATGGATTAAAATTTTGCTTGATATGGAGGTGGATCTATACCTTGATCAACACCAAATAGGCGGGCCTCTTCAAATCGTGAATTGATATAGATAAGCGTGTGCGTATCAGAACGTAACACAACTGCAGGAAATGCAGTACGCCTTGTACGTGGGAATCACGCATCAGTATCTACGGCGCGCACGTAAGAAGGATTATGTTTTCATGTGGATGAAAAGCCTCATAAGTCCCGCCTATTTAGTGTTGATCAAAGTATAGGAAACCAAAGTATTGATATCATAAAAGCTTTGGAGCAAAAGACTATTCTTGAAATGGGATCCTACAAATTGACAGGCTATAGCTTTGAAGTTTTGGTCTTTCCAGGACAGACCCCCCAGTTGTAAATTATTGACAGTGTTCTTATTGTTTTTACTATTTGTGGCTTATTCCAGATGATGCTTGCATTAGGGTCCATGATCTTTGGCATTGTCTTTTTTGGCTACGTTATTGCCAGCGTCGCTGCCAGCTTGGCCAATGCAGATGCACAGAGAGCAAGATACCAAGAGAAACTCACAGCCATCACAAGTTATCTTAAGGTGAGAAGCAATCCAGTGTACCCCAGCTCTAAAGTTTTTGAGCTTGCACAAGTTTGACCAATTTTTGATAAAGTTTTGGGGGTTCTTGTGCCAAAATTACGGGCCAACGCTGAAAATTGGCTAAACAAAGCAAGAAAAAGTGTCTTTGTCACATATCTTCAGAAAGCTGTTGAGCCCATTTTCCCTGCTCCTGCGACAATGGCGGGCCATATATGTCATACGCAGGAACACTGCTTCCAATAGGATGTCTGAAACGCAAAATTGCGATGTTTGCTAATTGTGCTATGTTTCATCACTAATAACTTTCATTACAACCGGTGCAAAAAATCCTGTGTTATATATTTATTTTCTAAATATTTTGTTATAGGACCAGAAAGTCGACAAAAGTTTGTCACAACGAATCACTGACTATTACAATTATTTGTGGCTGAGAACCAAAGGTCACGACCCCGACAGACTGTTTGATGGATTGCCGCTGTCTCTGAAAGCTGATGTGTCCGTCAGTCTCTATGCTGGAATGATTAACAAGGTAAGCCTTGACCCTTGACCTAAGGTCACGACCCCGACAGACTGTTTGATGGATTGCCGCTGTCTCTGAAAGCCGATGTGTCTGTCAGTCTCTATGCTGGAATGATT
>JXSR01S001747.1:199456-211872 GCA_000969725.1 Ophiothrix spiculata
CTGAGCTTTAAAATGACACCTTACTTGTTGAAATTGATCAAGGTAATCAAATTTTACAACAGAAAATCTGCTGGAAATTCTTATAATTTTCTCTATATTCTGCTGCCTATTTTCCCCAGTTTCTTGACAAGTGTTCTGTCGCAAAGTCCCCCTTTTCGAGGTGAATCATCATATATTTATTCAAATCACTTGCAATTTAGACTATGGTTACAATAACTCGTACGAACAGTTACGAGCAGTGTTTAGTCCGTGACCACGAGTAGCGAGGGCCTCGCGTGGTCCTATTAGATGGACTTAACACTGTTCGTACAACGTATTGTGACCATAGTCTTACAAACATATGTATATATAAATACATTTTTATAAACAAAACAAGTACATCAATAAATGTATACAGAGCTCAAGGTAACGTCGACTTGTTTGTTCTGACCAAAGAAGATTTGGACAAGGTACAGAAATCCATTGTGTAAATGCAACCCTTACCCTGTATTATTGTTTTGTGTACAGAGCCCAAGGTAACTGCGACTTGTTTGTTCTGACCAAAGAAGATTTGGACGAGATACAGAAATCCATTGTGTAAATGCAACCCTTACCCTGTATTATTGTTTTGTGTACAGAGCCCAAGGTAACGTCGACTTGTTTGTTCTGACCAAAGAAGATTTGGACGAGGTACTGACTCATTATCCATCTATTAAGGAACAAATCAAGAAGGTCGCTGAGGAACGGATTGATGCTGTACGCAAACGCAGCAAAGGAAAAGTGGTCAATGTGCCGGTAAGTGTGCATTCCAAAAGTATCCATTTTTAACAAGGACTTTCAATGGCTTCTAGATATGGTAGCTACAGATTCAACACTTACGCCAAAAAAAATAATATTTGGTTGGCCTCCACCGACCGACCCTATTTTTCAGCCCGACCCAAACTTTTTTATTGATTTTTTTTTTCTAAAAAATATGCAAAACTTACCGAAAACTACACAAAAAAAGTTATATTTTTGATATTCAACCCTCGAAATGTTTAGGATGTCCCAAATATCACCACAAGAAGTATTTGATTGTTTTGATTTGGGTGTCGCGGGGGAAGTTGTGAAGGCTGGAACGGCCGATCGACCTAGCAGTCCATGGAAGAGTATTAAAAAACAAATTTAAACAAAAAACGACCAACCGACCCTCTCTGAAAAAAGCTGTGGAGGGCAACCAAAGATTTTTTTTTTGCCTTATGCCAGTTCTATTTTGCCCAATTTTCATTGATTGTGTAGTCTGTGAGCTTGAAACCACATGGCCAAACAGAACTAGGTGTATGTTTCCTGTGACATACTGATAAAAAGTGAGAAAATAATATATATTTTGTGAGCTCCAACAAGAGTAATTCTTTATAAATAAGAGGTATTCATTCAATTGCCAAAAAGTATTGCTACAACTTAGGCCGAGTAAAAAAATAAATATGTTTCTCGTCCCCTCCCGCATCGTTTTTTTAGGATTTTGAAAAATAATGTTTATTTGTTTGTATTTCATGCATAACTTATTTGTAAAAAGTGTTTGAAAAGTTTAAGTCTGTGCAATTGATTTGATTTGCTTTCAGTTCAATAAGCATTTTAAAGAATATTTTGTTTTGATCAATCTTCCATGGCAGTATGCCCAGAACTCAAAAATAAAAAGGCCTCCTCTTCCAATAACACATCTGGTATTGATACACTGGGTGAGAACGGGCCATTAATGGGCGATTTGTTATTTGTTATATGCATTGCCATTGAAATAAAAAATAAAAAGTACCTCTTCCTCCTTTTTTTCTAAAACCCGGACGAGAAACATGTTTTATTGTTTACTTGGCCTTATCATGCATATATGTGTGATTTTATGGATGTTTGGGTTACATAAAACAAAGCATTTTTTTAAGCTGGCCTGATTATGTTATAATTCAGTATCGAAGTGATTACGTAACTCACACAGTCAAAACCCCTGATCACGGTATGTGCAATACTTTTGTTGGGTGATCATTTCGATCATGGTTCAAAACAAGAAAGCATGATCCAGTTCTTTAAGTGATAGTTGGATTACACGTAACACTTAGGTACTGAATTATGTGTCGTGTCTTGGGTTGAGAAATCAGCTGCACTGCAATAAAGCTTTGTGTAAAAACTGCTTTCAGAAACAAAATATGTATTTGAGTGTTAAATTACCAGCAGGGTGTATGATAGTGGGTTTTTGTGTTGCATAACATTAAATGCATACTGTTCTCTCGAAGGTTTTGAGCTTGCACCATTTCAACCAATTTTGTTGAAGAGATGCTTGCGACAAAATCACAAGCAAAGGATAAAATTGGATAAATAAAAGCAAGAAAAATAAGTGTCTTTTTTTACACATTTTACACAAAACCCGTTGTGCTAATTTTCTTGTCTCCTGCGCCAATGGCGCACGCACCATACAGCCTTAGCAGGAGCTCTGCTGCTTATCCATGACAAGAAGGAATAACTGACATATTAATTAACCTGAGATAATTGACTGATACAACTCACATTTAAAGTGAAATACTGCCCACATAAGGTAAAACTGTCTAACATCAGATGCATCCTTTTGAGAGATACAACTGGCCCAAGGTAAAAGAATGTATCTGAAGTTGTAGAGTCTTACCATATCAGGGCCGAAAATTATATGATCTAGTTTGGAAGTTTGCGTATTTTATATTTCTCATTGGTAGATATTGCCATTATCTACAAGAGTGGGGGTGATTAGATTAACAGTTATGCCCTTTTGTCATGGAAATTTATTTTTATGTCTTGACTTTTAAAATGTTGATTGTTGCAAACTTTTTCATCTCTTATGATGTGCATGTATGGTGAAACATTGTTCTGGGGGTATGGTTTTGTACTAATTTTGGTATATTATATTGAAGTTGTTAAATTTCCTGCTTATTAAATGTGTATGGTACGCATGCCATGAGTGTGTGAAAGTACACATGGATACAAAAAGATGAATTGCATGCATGTTGAAAGCAAGTTCGACTAAACATTCTTGTGAAAAGATACAAAGGTGTTTGCTTTCCTAACTTACATTAAAGGGCCTAGATTCCACGTAGAATTAAAAATTTATGGAAATGTACTAAATAAAGCTTAAAAGTCAAATAATTTTTTTTAAAGTAAGAAAATCTATGCAGAAATGACTAAAATTGATAGAGAATTCATTTTCAATATATCACTCTGTGATGGTGGTGCAACTGTTCAGTGTTTTCTAAATCCTAAATTTGTACATCAGATGGATTTACCAGTGAAAAGATCAATCAAAGCTTCGTCAGGCAATGTTAAAAGAGAAACATGATCTTGATCAAAAATAATTTCTTTGACCATCAGAGGTGTGGAAACAAGATATTTATAAGATTTCAAACTAGAAACACTATTTTTCCACCATTTTTTTCTCAGAAGAAAAAATGTACAGTTGTTTAAGAATTGCATTTTTCCCAATATACCACAGATTCAGGGAAAACTATTGATACATGAGAACAAATCATATAGTTAGAAAAGTAGCTGAAGAATCTAGGCCAGTCCCTTTAAATCTGATTTTGGCAACAAGTAAATTAGCTGAATTTAGATTGAAAGTGCAGGTCAGAAGTTTGAAACCCCCTGTCTCGTATGCAGTATTGTTAAAATCCCTAGAATGTAGTTTGCATGGTTTTGTTGAGAGAATTAAACTTAAACCTCATCCTCCCCCATTCATCCAATTTCAGAATTATATTGTATTAATCATAGAACAAGATCAAAAGGCTACATCAGAAAAATGTCTGTGCCTAATTTTCTCACTTCCAGATACACATATAAATATTCAATGAATTGAAACAAACTTTTTAAACTGTTTTCTGCTATTTCATGAAACATTAAGTGGTTTTTATCCTTAATATATGTTTTTCCCCCCCCCCCCCCCTCCCCCTCTTTTTCTTGAAAAAGTAACCTGTGTGCAACAATAATTCTGCTTCAATTGCATGTGCATAATTGTAAACACCTGCGTAAAATATCTCGGTAATCACGTCCTAGCCCCTAGGTTATATCATACACCTATGTACCTTTATTCGGATTTGACACAATAAAAGTTGTCCTTTCCTTGATTTTTGAAAAAAAATCATGAATTATCAAAAGAAGAACACTATTTTTTGCAAAATAAATTGTTAATGTTTATGTGTACTTTTTAGTACAGAGTTGACCCAATGAGGTTTCTATGATCAATCAATAACCTGTGTGATAGGGCGATCTATCTAATAAGATTACCGCACTGACGCGTGTATAATCCCATACTCGTTTAAAGTCCTCCCCCCCCCCATAATTTACGAAAATGTTCGTGAAATCAATTTGCACGCGTGTTGAGTCCCATTGGTATTTTTGAGGAGTCGCCAAATTATCATTACCAAAATATTCCAATAACTCAACCAATAATCATTTCACTAACGGCCATAAGTTGCCAAAAAATTATTAAAAATTATCAAATATCAAAATCTACTTCCAAAAATAGTCGCAAACTTTATCGAAAATGCAATGTCACTTTTTTGTAGATCGCTGATGAATATCCTTTTCTCTACCATGCGCTATCATACTTGGCAGACAGGCGCAATCGTGATTGTAACCTGTCAAAATGGCGACTCAAAAACGAAGCAACAAAAATAATTTTACCACATTAAACGTTGATTTATAAATTTATGTAAGTTCCCCAATTTAAGTCCCACCCCTAATTTGAATAAAATCTGAGGTAAAAAAAGGATTGCGACGTGTTACTATACACGCGTCAGTACGGTATTTTTAATTTTAAGCAAAAAACTGTGCGGTCATTATCATGTAACAATGACAACCTGCGTGGAAGCAGTGCTTGTGATAATAGCGTGTGCGCTTTAAACGCATCAATACGCGTACACAATGATATCGCAGAGGTTGCATTTGACTAAACGCAATGGGGAAGCAGTGCTTGGACTGATCAATGTTTTAGCAGATTGCAAAGTAACCAACTAATTGAAACTATGATTTTCACCTGTCTTTGGTCAAAATCAGGAAGAATGTAAAATAAAAAAATTGGGTTATCAATGACAATAATAACTTTGCACCATCTATTGATTTGGTAATTGTTTAAAATTGTAGGTGTTTGTTTTTGGCCTTGGTACCATTCTTCGGGAGCTACTCTCCCTTAGAAAAATACCTACTTTAGCCCAAAACAAACACCAGCGATTTTGAACAATGACCACAAAAAAAAGATGGTGCTTAGTTATTGTTGTTATTGATAACCCTTAATTTTCTTTTACATTCTTACTGATTTTAACCAAAAAGGGATGAAAATCATAGTGGTTACTTGTTTAAGTTTTATCATTACTTAATCCTTTGTTTATTGTTGCTTGTAAAAATGTATTACCATTATAGTACTGCATGTGTTTTCCTGTGCATGTTTTGTGTTTTCAGAAGAGAAAAAGAAAAGAAACTTTGGGTCTTGGTCTTATATTTGCGAATGCTAAGTATAGATTGGTAAGGGTGTACTGACAATATTGCTTGATCACTAATCATACTAAAGAGTAATAATAACTGTGCACCCCCCGGGGTACTGACACTGTGCTTAATATTGCTTGAACACTAATCATACTAAAGAGAAATAATAACTCTGCACCCCCGGGGGGCCACTCAGATATATTGATATACACATGCACGAACATAGGTTTACAAAATACCCCCTAAACAAGTTTTAGCTTCCTTTGAAGAAGTACCCCTAAACAAAGATTTACATGCAATTTTACTCTAAATTGTACCCCCTAAAAATTTGATTTTTTTCTTCAGGTTTTGAAAAACACCCCTTTTTGTGGATATTTTATGGTTTTATTTAAAAAAAAAACCTTTTGTTAAAAATCAGCGTTTTTAAAACCCATAAACACATGTAGTGCTTTCTGTGTTGGTCAGAAAAAAAATGACCCCTTTATTCTGTTCACGCATGTGTACACCAATATAGCTCAGTGGTCCCCTGGGTGTGCACCATCTGTTTTAGGTCATTAATGGTTTGAAAAACGAAGTGTTTGTATTAAATCAAGGTACATTTCTGTGCTTCTGAACAAAAGTGCAGTTTCATAACAACAAGTACCAATGTTTTCAATCTATGACCAAAAGAAAAGTTAGTGCAAATTTATTATCACAATTAATTACTGCAATAGTCCTATTAGTCCTACTAATTCTAACTGAAAGTCATTTTATCAGAAAACATTGCTGTGTGATAACTGCACTGTCAAATCAAAAGTGTTGCATTAGGCCAAAAAAAAAAGAACTCGGTCTCAGGTTCCTTAGGCCCAAAACCTAAGCGCTACACGTTTTTGTTTTTTTTTAGAAAAAAAGGCTATGCGCACGCGGAAATCTTTTGTTTATTACGTTTTTAGGTCACTTTTTTTTTTGGCCGCTTTGTGGCCGAATTTGTTTCCTTTTCTTCCCTCTCGATGTAAGAAAAAAATTAAAAAACAAAAAATCTCCTGAAAACCTTTAAAAAAAAAAAGAAATGCAGTAAAATTTGATTTTTTACCCTATGCGCGCGGGAAGCTGAGACAGAGTTCTTTTTTTTTTTGGCCTTACTAGATATTTTGCAAGTTATTTAATACACAACAAAGTGCAAGAGGTCACAATGTCAGCAGGAATTAAAGTTGCTTTAGTATTGTTATCTTATCAATATAGTAGGCTAGTTAATTTGTTGCGGAGGCTTATAAGTGCTGATACAAGTGATGATCATGCATATAAAATCAGTCTCTGTTACAAAATTACCTTTCTCAAGCAAAACAAATGCATTATAGTGTGGTAATCTTTCTAAGCTTAACTTTCGGAAAAGTTCTAGGATGAGTAAATTATTTTCTTGTCATGCATTTGTCTTTTGACCATTTCACAACATGCAAGAATATCACTCTCACAGCAATAACCAAGTAATTCTCATCCGTGTTTCCCATTTCTTCTATTATTTCCATTCATCTTTTGACACTCAGTTATTACTTGACCATACCATATAAACTCTCACAGCCATAGCTTTCATTTATCATTTGATTTAGTCCTGTCGCTTGGTTTGATATCATTCATATAGTTACACTCATATTGGCCAAACAATAATTTATTGGACAATATAAACAACAATCCATGATAGGAGTTGCATTTACAAACAATGGGCCCTGCAATCTGGATGTTTGTTTTTGCTGTCCAATAAATTATTTCTTAGCCTATAGTATGGTAGATTTTGAGTGACTTAATTGTCACTTCATTATAAGTTTTATTTGATTCCATACACCCTGAGAGGTGAATGGGTCTGCTTCCACACAACCAGTCAAATTGAATGGATGGGGACAGGCCATAATGGTATTTGTAGTTAAATGGATGCAATAACTTTTAACATTCAACTTTTAAGAAATTGTTCAACTTTTTGTTTAATTTAGGTCAATATATGTCACTGCAATCAACCACAACTTAGAATATGATAGGTCCATCACATTGCAAAGTTACATTTAGTCATCATAAAATTATACCAGTAAAAGTAGACCGCACATAACAAAACAAACATTTGGCTGGCAAGTCAAATCATGCCTTATTTTTTAAGTCTGGAGAACCACACAAAATCAATTGCACCGGTCAATTATTATGGTAGCCTTTGGCGGCCCAGCATGCATTGTCATAAACCATCTAGTTTGCATTCTCTGCAGTAGCCTACTACATATACTTACGGGTACTCTTCAGATCATATGCAACGCATGCATGGATAGAATCCTTCTCCCAAAAATGATTCTACCTCTCCCCATATGCAAGGAGTGTCATTGATGGTATTACAAATTGACAATAGTAATGACAAGGGACTTGACAGGGTTGATTTCAGTCATATACCCAAAATAACATGTTCCATGTCTGTGCTAAAATGAAAAAATGCGAGGCACACATTTTAGGATGCCCTCTGTCCTTGTCCACTACGGACCAGCACACAACTGAATAGGATGATCCGGGGGAGGTGGGGTGGGGGCACTCACATTCAAGTTGAGTACTTCTCCCCCCCCCCCCCCCCGAGAGGACGATATCAAATGCACTTGTCACACCAAACATACTAATACACATATGCAAACAATGTTATTATACAGTATGTCCCAAATGAAATTATCAAAATTTTAATTCAAAAACTAAATAACCCCAGACATTGTAACTTGGTGAGAATAATGTATGTCTTTACTTATTGTGGTGCAAAACAAAATACACACATTAGTTTCCTTGAGATGTGAATATTAGAAGCTCAAAACTGGGAAAAGTGTCCCAACACCTTCACAACTTTGAATGCTCACTTCTAGAAAAATAGTGCATGAATTTTGACCATTTTGCACCACAGTAAGTGAAGACATCATACATTATTGTCATCAACTTACAATGTCTTGGGTTGTTTTCTTTTTGAAATATTTGGCATTGACATTTTGATAACTTCATTCTGGGACACACTGTATATCATTATCCATCAACAATACCCTTGAGACAACATTCAACAAAGGAAATATATGTTGGATAATTTCAGACAGGCTAAGTCCTCGCAAAATTCAGTGTGAAAGGTATAGCAATGCATTGTCATGGCTTGTAGCTCAATCATATAGCTAGAAAGTGGTTTCTCGATTTTTTGATAATCATCCTAAATTTTGAAATATTTTCAAAAATTGGTTAAAACTTAAAATTTTTGCCAAAAAATCACAAGTTTTGACCATTTTTTTTACCTATGTTTTTAATATTTCAAAAATAAGAAAATCAAAATTTTGAGAAAACTTCTAGACATTTGTTTCTAGAATCTAAGAAGTAGGAAAGTTTAAAAACAAATTTTAGGTTTTCCAGATAATTTTGAAACAAACAAACAAACGGTTTGGGGCATTTTTTGCCAATTCACACAATTTTGGACCAAAACAGACATCGCCATCATTTAATTTTGCTTCTAGAAATGTATGCTTACAGGTTCACATTAGTAGTTTCAGGGTTATAATAGTAAAGGATTTGTTAAGCACTAGGTCTACCCCAAGGAATATTTTAGGGGAACCAGGATACACCGCCATCTTGTGTCGCTCATGGAGCATAGTTATTGTACCTCTGGATATATTTGGAGTCAAATGGCAGCAAGTACCGATTCCCCTATAAAAATTCCATTGTCTACCTTAGTCATAAAGGACCTCTTGTCTGTACTCGACAAAGAAATTCAGGTAGATAATGCCATAGAATAGTTTTGCTAGTATCCATGCAGTGACAAAAAACTTTTTTCATTCTCTACTTCCGCAGCTGATAGGTTTTCATTGAGTATTAGTAAATATGGTTCTTATACTGACCAAAATATGTGCACTCTTGTGGTTAAATATTGATTTTAATTTTAACGTTTGATGTTTGTATTTCAGTCCAACCCACCCAGCAACTCTCCAACACCAAAGAAAACTGATGAGAAAACAGAAGACAAGAAAGAAGAGAAAAAAGATGATGAAAATGATGAGAAGAAAGAAGACAAAAATGAAGAAAAGGTTGGAGAAACATCAGAAGACAAATCTGAGGAGAAAACAGAAGAGAAATCGGAAGAGAAATCCGAAGAAAAATCCGACACAAAAAGTGACACAAAAAGTGATGATAGTGAAAGCAAAACTGAGGAGAAAAGTGAAGAGAAATCTGAAACTAAATCTGATGATGACAATGAAAAATCTGAAAGCAAATCTGATGCTAACGACGATGCAGAAGAGCAAAAATCTGCTGCAGGACAGCAAGATGATGAGAAATTGGACAAAGACGATGATGATGCTAAGACAGAACAAGATGGTGAAAATGTTCCGTCTGGTAGTAATAGCGGAAACGTATCTGGAAATAGCGCTAATGATGAGAATAGCTCGGGTAGCGCGACAGCGAGCGCTGGTGCTAGTCGTGATAATAGCAACCTTAGTGTGACTTCTAGTAGTGCCAATAAAGATGAAATCAAGGAGGATAAAATTGAAAGTCAAGACAAAGAAGATGCGGAGTCCTCTTCCAAAGATGAGGAGGTGAAAAAAGAGGATGAGGAGGACAAGAAAGAGGAGAAAAAGGAGGAAGATGAACCTAAAAGTGAGGCTAAAGATGATAGCAAAAATAACAATGAACCTGAAAGTGGTAGTAAAGATGACAAGGATAAGAAGTCACAAAATGGACAGGCTCCGCTGAAGAGCGCCTTGAAACGTAAGTAGCAGTCAAAGTAAATGATGCTTAAAATGCCACACATATTATGAAAAATTAAAATGTAAAAAGTCAAAACTTTTTGAAATAAAAATGTATGTTTTGTAATTCCATCTTCTGACTTTTGCTTGAATGGTTAATTTTAACTTCAATAATATACAAATTTATCCTTTGCCTGGAACAGTTTTACTGGATGTTCTGCAAATGGTGTAGCTTTGTTGTCTATCTTTTCTTTGACTTGAAATGCTGCAAATTTGATGTCACAGATGATAAATAACGTCATACGAGAAGTACCGCCTCCCTTACAGCTTACTTCTGGAAACACATGCGTTTACTTTGAGCGATTCATCCGTTTTGAATGCGTTTTGGTTGTGCAAAAACTTTCTATCAGAGAAGATGATGAATTGGAACCGCATTGAAACGGACAGACAACATTGGATCTCAGCTACATGTAACTTTAACCTGATACCATTCAGCTCCATTCAATCATGTGCTTTAAATTATACCACTACCAGTACCCTTCCAGTGCAAAACGAACTGCAAACGCACTTTAAACGGATAAAAGGAATCTTACTTTATTCCAAACAAATATTTATTTGGTTGTACTACAAATGGTTCAGAATGATAGGGTCGTGGGGAATACATATGTACACATACCACGCCTGACATACACACAAGGCCCAAAATGCTAAGTACGGTACAAGTTAATTATGATACTGAAAATGAAATTACATTGATTATAAAACAAGTACTCAATTAACACACATTGCTGAAAACAATCATATTTTAACATATTAGAATGTGAAATTTGGAAAAGAAAAAACAACTTTTTTAGGAATTTTAAAAAAACAGGGTCTGTTTACTTTTGTAAAGCAAGTAGGCAACAAATTTTGAGGATTGTCAAATTTAGGGTCGGTCAGTGGAGTACAACCAACAATTTTTTTTTTGCCTGATAATTCATTTAATACTCTAAAAACCTTGAAGTATGCAACAAGCAATCATACTCTGTTACAAGATCCAGAGCATATCCCTTGTATTCTGCAACATTGTGAACTGGTGCTTTGTATTGTGTAAAGAGACTACTAATAATTGATTAGGATTGATTAAGACCAAATCGCTGCGTATTAATATTTTTGTATGAATCGGTCGCAATTTTGGTATTATTTTGGGCTAATTTTGTTGCTACCACATGGACAAACCTTGAACATAAGTTATTTTTAATATTCAGCAAAGTTTGGTATGTTATGATTTCGAGAATTATGGATTAATTATCTTCCTTGTTGGTGATATTAGTTAAAGTGCGTTTGTCAGCTGCTTGTTGCATACTTCAACAGGCTTGCCAACTAGTACGATTTTATCGTATTTGTTACGATTTTTACGTTTTTTGTCGGCAAAAAATCGTATTAGTACGATTTTTGCATTTTTGATAATAAAAAGATTGAAAAATACAAGGAAAAGTCGCCAATATTTATGGTCTTGTGGCATATATTTGGGCCAAAATCTCAAAAAAGCTGTTAATAAACACAAGGAAAGTCGCAAGGGGACATGTATTCAATAAATATTTGTGCTCTTGGAACACACATTTGAGCCAAAATCTTACAAAAGTCGCCACCATTCTTCTTCTATTTTATTGGTGGTTCCCAGCTTCTTACATTGACTTTAACACACTCAACACTTTTTAAAAAATCTTCAATAACACCTTAGAATCAAAAACGGGTCAGGGGTTCCCTATTAATTTAGGTGCACCAAATAGCGACTGTAATGCCACTGTAAAGGGATTGAGTCAAATGTGCTTGCACCTAGAGAAATGATGGTGTGAGTTGAATATAGGTTAATGAGGGGTAGATGACCCTAAGGCGGGCCCCTGGACCCCATGCCATTTTGGTCGAGTCTGTGAATTGAGTAGGCTTTTTGACTTTCTAATGTTGGCAAGCCTACTTCAAGATTTATAGAGTATATTAATGAGTTTTGTGGGTTTTTTCTCCAGCTCCCAGCACACAGCCGGATCCAGCGACCGTCGTCGAGATGGAAAATAGTGCCAACGAATCTCAGTCGGGAAGTTTCTCTTTATTCTGCTGTTTACGCAACAAAAATTATCTCGAATCACTACGTCGAGGTAACCGCTTTGTGCTGAGTCCCGAGAACCGATTAGTAGGCCATCTTTCGCAATTAACATGTTTTTTGACTTTCTTAACTACGTTAACTATTATTTATCAGGTGAGTTATACTACAAATTA
>JXSR01S001748.1:0-21599 GCA_000969725.1 Ophiothrix spiculata
CCCAATTTTCATAAATTGGATGCTTTTGGGAAAATTTGCAAAAAAAGAATTAACAATCTGGTAGGCACATACCCGTACAATTTTTTTTGACATTAATCCACACTACTGATATATTTCTCCTAGGTTGAACCTGACATCACTGAAGCCGATCTCGCTGTTCTATTTATTCATAATGAAGGCTACAGTACAATGTGTGGCCACGCTGTTATTGCCTTAGGTCGTTTTGCCATTGATTACGGCTATGTCGAGGCCCAAGAACCTGAGACAGAAGTGAATATCCAATGTCCATGTGGATTGGTCAAAGCATTTGTTAATGTGACTGATGGGAAGTCAGGACAAGTCCGGTTTCATAGTGTGCCAGCATTTGCATTTGCTACAGGTGACTCATCAACAGTTTGTATGAAATATTTCAGCTAAGAATCTATTGCCATTCCTTGATACCTTGATGCCTCCATCACTTCTGATGATTGGCTACCACTTCTGCACATCTTTTGACTGTAGTTCTCCATCTTGTTCTGTCTTGTGCTAGTCGTTTGGCCTCTGTGTACCCTAGTCCTGTCCATTGTCTGATGTTGTGAAACCAGCACTTTTTCTGTCTTCCTCTTCTTCTCTTTCCTTCCACTTTTCCCTCAATGATTTGCAGAATGATCTGACTGCCACTACCTCTTAGGATGTGGCCAAAGTAGCTCATCTTCAGGGTTAATATCTTTCCCAACAGCTCTCTCTTTATATGATCAAAATAAATCAAATACTGGAAATAAAAATATAGCACTTACGGCTATGTTGCGTTTGGTACCACCAAACTTCGTCATGCCACAAACGCAACATAGCCGTAAGTGCTATATTTTTATTTCCAGTATTTGATTTATTTTGATCATATTTGAAACTCAACTGGATGACTAATCTTCACCAATTAGCTCTCTCTTATATTCAGCTTACTCAATATGCTTGCATTGGTTCTTTTCTCTTTCCATCATCCTTCTCCAATTGCCATATTCATCTTTATTCCACACTCATCTCCATATATTGACTCCAAGTAACAGGTGGATTTAACAATAGCTATATAGCTGTGTTGCATCAAATCTAGCTTCAAAATAAATGAACGCTGAGAAAAATAAGCCATATATACTACAAAACAACCCCACTCCAGCCTAAAAAGTGTTTTGTTCCTTACCTCCAGCATGTAGAAGCTGGTTCTCGAGAGTGGATTTACTGCTTCAACACACCCATGCTGCTTTGTTGAAATTCATCGGCTTGTAATTGAAACTGCTAATGTGTTGTGCTTGAGCTTGAGATGGCTATCCATGCAAGGGGTGAATTAGTATACAAATATACTGACATTTTTCAGATCTCTGGTTAAAACTATGGGCCTGAAGTAACTAAAATTTCCCCGAAGTAAAATAGCTAAATTTTAGTCACTGAAGGACCATAGTTTTAATCCAGAGATCTGAAAAATGTCAGTATATATTTGTTTTATATACTGTGTTTAATAAATTTTGAAATAATGTAATTTTTACTTGCCCATTAGCCTAATTTAGTAATCTTATTAAAAATAATGCACTAACAAAATGCTAATAAAATAATAGGTTAATGCACGTATTGGCTTGCGTGTGTAAGTTTGTTGCGCGCGTAAGTCTGTGCGTGAAAGTGACGCAGCTCTAAATAGCTTTCAAAACCCGTAAATAGTCTTTTTAAACCCGTAAATAGTCTTTTTCAAAAGAACTATTTACAGGTTTTTCTCAAGGTGGTTGAAACTATTTGAAATAATGTTATGGGGCTTCAACACGCTTAAATTTATTAATGCAGTATATAATCTTAAATATCTCTTTCTGTTTTTTAAGACTGGACCCATAAAGTACAGCCATACAGAATCACTAATTTTCATACATTTTCTTTCATCATATCAAGCAGTGTTTCTGCTAAGGCCGTATGGCGCACCATTAGCACAAGAGTTTTAAAATTGGCGCAACAGGTTTCTGACAATTTGTGAGAAAGATGCTTTATCATACTTTTATCTAGCCAATTTTTAGCCTCAGTCTTTGGTCGAATTGGCGCAAGTCTAAAAACCTTAAAGGAACACCGACATAAAGTGTAGTTGCTTGATACAATGCATCTTTATTTTCACTATTCTGACAATATAACTTTACTATTTACCCATTTAAAATAAATCATAAAACCCATGGTCATGGATTGCTGTGTATAGTGTGATATGGCATGATCTTGACCCTACAATGTAACCTTATATTGCCTAACCTATTATTGCCTCTGGTCTTTCATGATGATTCCATATCCTTATTACCAGTGGCGTGCCCAGGATTTTCTAACTGATGGGACACTTAGCATCAGTTTCCCCCAAATGACAAAAAACTTAAACTAAAAAAGTACACCAAATTTTTTGGACGTAGCTTTTGAAATCTGACACAATTGAAGACCCCCCCCCCCCCCCCGGGGCATTGGCTGCATTTACTACATTCAAGAAACTCCTGAATACCCAACCTTTTCCATCATAATTGATTGCACTCCTCTTGCTTTTTCCTTTTCTACTTTTCCTCTAGGCTATTATGTAATTTGTTACTGAATTATTACTCAGTTTGTAAACTAATGCTTAGGGTTTTACCTTTTATTTGTATTTTCACAGGTGTTGAGGTAGATGTAGAAGGCCATGGGAAAGTAACGGTAGACATCGGCTATGGCGGAGCATTCTATGCCTTTGTCTCAGCCCAGCGTTTCAATCTAGACGTCAGGTCTTCAAAAACAAGAGACATAGCGAATGTTGCTACAGCAGTGTCCAAGGCCGTCAAGGCCCAAGTAAAGCTGCACCATCCAGATGATGATGACTTGGCGTTCTTGTATGGCACCATCATCACTGATGGGGACGATGCATGGAGTGAGAAGCCAACCGCTAATATATGTGTGTTTGCTGAAGCTCAGGTATGGGTAGGCAAGATAGGAAATGTACGAGGGGTATCAAAAAGTTTTGAAGGTCACCCAGATGTAAAGGAGCTATATCAATGAACTTTTTTCGGATGGTCACTCGTCCTTATGTACATTATGGTGCAAAAATGATATCAATTGCATTTATACTTTTTATAATACAGGCATCGATAGAAATGCATGTTGAAATCAATGATACGTTGGGTTATGAAATCACTGCATTTAAAGAGTTACAGTCAAGTAGTTCTATGATGACATGCTCAAAGTTTAAATGCTTGATACCAAAATATAGGTTAGTATCTCCTCTTTTCTCTAATACCAAAATTATGGGAATAGGTCAACAAATGATGTAATAAAGCATGGCCGACCTGAAAATGGGGATTTTGGTGAAGTACAACATGGATATTTTTGGCTTAAAGAGGACATCTACAAAGTTGTTCTGTGGACAGTCAGTTTTAAGTGGTAAAAATGAACAACTTTGCATAGTGGCCATGTAAGGATGACTTAAAGGGGCAATTCATGATCCACTTTTCACCTTCAAGGTCACCTCTTATCAAATTTGATTGTTTTAGCTTATAAGAATCGTCAAGTGGTATATGTTACGATCCCAAAACCATTCTTTCATATGTGCTTGCATTTTTGAGAAAGGTGAGAAAATGTGTAATCTTCTATTTATTGTCGGGCCCCGACAGTAATTACAACACAGTAGTCTATGGGGATTTTCAAAATGCTGAAAAGCTTGTAACTTGGAAACGAGAGGTCGAAATCAAGTGAAATTTTCAGTATATATTTATGTTGTACTCTTCTTTTTATTTAGCTAGAAAAGAGGCAACATCAAAATCATGAATTGCGCCTTTAAGGGTCACATAATAAAATTGTGTTCCTGGCTGTATTTCCTCTTGGTGATCTTTAAAACTTTTTGATACCCCTTCGTGTATATATAAGTCCCATTAAAGACTAGAAAATTTGACCCTTGTTCCACAAAATATCATGTTTTGCTGGCAAACAGACCTCTGGTCAACCAAAGGTAATTTTTTTTCTATCCTTTAGGTTTAAATTGGTCTAAAATAGCTCCAAAATCTGAAAATCCATAATAAATTACAAATATTACAATTTAAAAAAAACAACTTTAGCTGAATTTGTCCAAAGGAGCAACTGATTTACGACCACCAAGATGTCAAAAATTTAAAGTGCGCAAACTCGTATCAGAAACGTTTTGCGGCAAGCATGACCAGCCGATATATATCAATTACCCTGTCGTGATGGTCGCAACTACACAATATTTTGAGTTGGAGTAAATTCAAATTTTCTTACGACAGACCAACGCAGCAATATGCAGATGTGTCGTGCTGCATTATGACTACTCAAAATTGCAAATGCTTGGTCGTCTGCTGCAACAACAAGCTTGGTCGTCTGCCGGTTACATGGTTTTGGGAAAATTAAAACAAACAAAATTCTTCCAAAACACAAATCAGGGTTGGTCGAGTCCGTAAAACACGATTTACGTGGCTTAACCTTAAAATTTGGGTGGCCCTGAAGTGCACTAGTGGGCTGACTAGCATGATACTTGGAACCGGGACTTGGAATGTGTGTTTGCAGAAGTTTTCGCTCAAGTTATATACAGAGCCTCTTAAACATAGAATCACTTTCTTTGTATTATGGGGTGCTATTTGGGTGCCCGGGGGGCCACTCAAATATACTGTTGCAGGCATAGCGTGACCACAGTTTAAAAAAAAAAGTGGAGGGTTCTGAAGCCAAAATATACCCTTTTCCCCCTATTCACACCCTAAATCGGGATTTTATGGATACTGTTTCCACACTAGAGTTTGAAAAAGTACCCTATTTCTTGAAAATTGCCCCCAAATTGCTGTTTTGATACATTAAACGGTGTCACCTGATACACCCTTCAGTCCTAAAAAACAACCCTAATTCACCTTTTTCTTTGTCACGCTTTGCCTGCAACATTATATGTGAGTGCCCGGGTTTGGGTGCTTATACATGAAGAATCAATATGTGAATCAATCTGAAACCAGTTTGTTATATCTGGATTTTTGTGGTCACTAAATGTGTGCTAAACCTGTTCCATATCATATTAATAATATTGTAAACATTTTGAGAGTTCTTTGGGCCAATGTTTCAAATGCAGATTTGTTAAAACTGTCAGATGATTTAAAGGAGCATGGTCTGATTGCTTCAACTTGTTTTCAAACCTTTTGAGATTTTGGTACCAAAATATTGCTCATATTTTTCTCATAACCCATGCGAATTTTCACAGCTGAGTTAAGTTCCATTTGGAGATATGAAATTGTGTCTTATTATGGTAACCATATTAACGTTACAAAGTAGCATATAGGCAGCTCTGAAATACAAAACTGTCTATAAATTCACAACAGGTTGACCGATTCAGCTGGAATTTGAAACTTACACCTTTTTAGTGATCATCTTTCATATGACATTGAAAAATAGATTTTGAAAAAATCAGACCAAGCTCCGTAAATAGGGAAAGGGTCTTTTATATGATTAAGAAATTAGTGTTTTGGATGCAAATAAATCTGTCTCAGATTGGGATAAAATTTTATACAACTTACAATACACATTTTGAGGTTGGAGAGCTTTGTCTACAGACCCATTCTGTCATTGTGAGCTACTGCTATTATTCTTAAAGGTGCAATTCATGATTTTTATGTGACATTGATCCTACCATTTTTCTGGATAAATACAGAGAAGAGTACAACATAAATATATGCTGAAAATTTCACTTGATTTTGACCATTCGTTTTCAAGTTACAAGCTTTTCAGCATTTTAAGAATCACCATAGGCTACTGTGCTGTAATTACTGTCGGGGCCCCGACAATAATTAGAAAATGACACATTTTCGGACTTTTCTCAAAAATGCAAACACATATGAAAGAATGGTTTTGGGATCGTTACATATACTAGTTCTTATTAGCTAAAAAACTCAATTTTGATAGAGGTGACCTTGAGGCTGAAAAGTGGATCATGAATTGCCCCTTTAAAACAGAAAATTATGTAAAAAATCTTGCATGACTTTATGGCAAAAGAAGGAAACAAAAAATCTACCAAAAATGTTACTTCAATACTTCATTGCTCAGTTTTTGCACAGGCCTAACTATGGCCTACAAATGTCAGTACAGAGTAACTAATGAGACCAATTTACACCCATGTATTGGGATTTGATTCTAATACTAGAAGTGGATTTTATAAGAGCCTTATGGTTTATTTAGAGTCTGTCGACTCAATATGCATTGTATGACATCCATCGATGCACAGTCTTTAACACATGCTATTCCTTGTGCATAGCGCATGTAAAGAATGTGCTTCGATGGGCATCGATCGATACATATCAACAAGACTCTGAATAAACCATTACACACTGACTTGGGCATAGGGGGTAAGTGTAATGCCAAGCCCGTAGCCAGGATTTTTTCAAGGGGGTGTGGATTTTCAAAAAATTGACCTTTCTGAGGAAAATTTTTCGTTTTGGTCGACCCAAAACTAATTTTAGTGGTTTTGACAAAATGACAAGCAAAAAAAATGGTTTTCAGTACTTATCCAAGCATTTTATGTATTATTTTATTAAGAAACGACCTACATTTATGTGTTGTTATTGGTGCTTTAGGTGTTCTTTTGGTGGACATTTGGGGAATTTTTGTGGTCCTTTTATGTACATTGTCAAATTGGGGGTGCAATGCCCCCACTGCACCCCAGGCTACAGGCCTGTGTAATACTACAGATAAAAACTCATTTAGAAATAGTGATGAATTACTATAATGCAATTGTTGTTTTCTTTTCTGATAGGTTGACAGATCCCCAACTGGCTCAGGAGTTACAGTTCGCATTGCATTACAGTACCATAAAAAACTGATAGCATTGAATCAACAACGGACATTTGAAAGTGGTGCCACTGGTTCAACATTCACAGGTCAAGCTGTTAAAGAGACCAAGTGTGGAGACTTTGATGCCGTGGTGGTAGAGGTGTGTGGACATGCTTATTATAGCGGCGAGGCCACCTTCTTTGCTGAGGAGGAGGATCCACTTAAAGGGGGTTTTCTACTAAGTTAAGAGATCCTTCTAATCGGACAAGATATTTTGTGTGTGAAATTTGAATCTTTGATTCAAAATTAGAATATATAGAGCTCTCTAATATGTGACCCATCATATTGAAAGGTACCTTAAGGTCTGCATAGTAAATTACGAGATATGGGCCATTGAAGCTGAGCATAGTCAAAAATCACGTCAAAGGTCAAAATTCTAATTTCATCAGAATCGTTACTTATGAAGTGTATTCTATCATATTAAAAATCCTTTCTCCATTCAAGTTTTACCAGTACAGAAATTTTAAACTTGATTTTCTCAGAACTGTAGTTTTCTGAATCAGCCTGATGCCTTTTACCAATTCGGATGTAACTTTGCAATTGAACATCCAATAACCAAAAGCAAGGTGTCATTTTAAAGCTTCAAATCTGATCTTTCAGATGAGACCAAAAAATCAATTTTCATTTTGGGACCCTTAAGGTACCTTTCGATATGACGGGTCACATATGAGGTTGGTCAGGTCCAAAGACTTCAATACAACTCAAATAGTTCATACATGAATCATGGAAATAATAGAACACAGGTTACCAAATGAAATCTGATGTTTAAAAATATAATTTTTAAAAATGTTATTTCAGTGTTTACATTTCTAATGGACTTGTGGTATTTGGGTTACAAAGCATGCAGTAATCTTGTAACAGGCACAACGTAACTTGTTCACGCACATCCCCTGACAATGGTGTGTGCTATTATACTTTTGTGAGGTAATCATCTCGATCATGGTTCAAAACTAGAAAGCGTGAACCAGTTGTTAGGGTGATAATAGGATGACACGTAATTAACACTTCGAGACTGAATAGTTGGGTACAAAACCCAGGGATTTACCACTCTATTGTTGTAGATCCACCTCGCTGTTAATAGACCATTTCAAAATTTATTCAAAAATCTCTGGAACGTCAGTCATATGGCAATTTTTTCAACCAATCACTTACAAGTACATTAGTATGCATGATTTTGTCAAAAAAATTGGAAAATTCTCTTGCATCTTTAGTGCAATAAAAGTGAAAAATAATTATATCCAGACCCATACATTAATTATTAGAGGCACTAATTCTGGACAACTTTTTGCTGGTGGTACCACACACTCACTGACACAAAGAGGGAGATTTGTATTTGAAATTGGCTGATTCAGCTTAAGATTTCAAGTCACATAAGTGAGATTACACTAAAAGTGCCTCGTTAGTGCTAACCATAATTACAAGTTCAAATAAGTACATAGTCAGTCAACTTGGACTTAACATTCTGGGTACAGTATTGAATTAGTGAGGCACTTTTTCTATTGGCAATTGCTGGAAAGTATAAAATCGGCTTTGGGAATTCTCGGTAAGTGGTGTTTCAAAAAGGTCTATAGCATTAGGTTAAGATTTACCCTTTGCCTTCATCAACTTAGGTGGTGATAAGGGTGAAGATTTCCTGTCAAAATTACAAATGTCAAAGACTCATCATTCTCTCATTTTTGCGAATCCAAGATTTGGCATTGAGTTGAATGCCTGCCTGATGATCACGATGCTTGAAGAGGGTAAGTTCAGCTTAGACTCCCTTTGACACTACATTAAAGATTTCTATTATGGCCAAAAAAGGGAAAAATAAATTTTGAGTAAGATAATTTATTTCTACGAGATGTGCATGAAAACACAAAAAATTCTAACTAAAATTATGCAAATTATGAATAAAATTGTCACCATCCATCATCCTATTTCGCCAGAAAGCCGCTCTGAATAGCTCACAGAGGCCAAACTTTATGATAGCATATGATAATTGTAGTGCAACAGGGTTGTTCTCTTTGCTTATAAAAATGATGGCACTAGATAGCTCTTTGTTTCAACTGCTTGCTGGTAAATTTGACCAATTTAGGCTTGTAGTGTTTTTTAGAGCTATTTGAAAAAATACGTCAATGTAGAAATTCCAGTAAATCGTACACGCTTTTGATAGCTGCTGTGAGCATAATTTGCACTTAAAACACATAGCTCAAGCCCCGATCCACTTGATTCCTAAATATTATCCCAATAGGTGATACGGTTCTCAAGATATGCATTTAAAACACAAAAATTATACTATAATTCACGGGATGTATGTTTGTATGTTAGCTTTTAACTCAATAACCCTTGACTCAATCTGGACCAAACTTGGACCATGTATAACAATTAACCCCCTGAGTGCTCTAAGGGGGTGGTCTAATAAAGGTCATCCAAGGTCAATAGGAGAGTTGACCAAAAGTCATTTCAAAGTCACAGTCATAACTCCAAAACCCTTGACCATCGATGGACCAACCTTGGACCATGTATGACAATTGACCCCGAGTAATATGTGGGAATCCAGTCAAAGTCCATCTAAGATCAAAGGTCATCTAGAGGTTAAATCATGAAATTAACCCAAAAGTTGACCTAGAATCATCCCAGGTCATTTTAAGGTTACGGTCATAACTCCAGAACCTTTGACCCTACCTAGACTAAACTTAGACCCCGAATAGCGTTTGGTCCCCTTGAGTATTTTTTTTTTTTTTTTTTTTTTGCAAGCAGCGCGATTACCCTGCTAGTAAGCTAAATTTCTAACTTAATATGTAATTTAGAAACTTAATTAGCATATATTAGGTACTTAAATAGCATATTTTGCGCTCAAAATAAACATGGTGTAATTCCTGCCCTACATCTACTTAATTCTGAAATATTATGACGATAGCTGAAACAAGAGGGGAGCGTGGCCGAGCGGTAAGAGCACGGGTCTCATAATACAGAGATTGTGGGTTCGAGCCCCGGGCCGGGCGGTTTTCGTTTCCTTGGGCAAGAAACTTTACTTGCTCCGTGGTCGGACAGTCACGTAAAGCCGTGGGTCCCCTGTACGAATAGACTCCTTCATGGTGTATGCATGTTATGCAAGTACTTGTATCATTGATTGATTGATTGTGTTATCGAAAAGTGCACTGAATACACAAAAAGTAGGCAAAATTTCTAAATGATGCAAATTAGGTACTAAATTAGCATATTTGACCCTGAAATCATTGATGAAACCAGTTCAGCTCCAGGTCTTTACCCAGTCACCAAATATCATTAACGTAGGCTTACAGTTTCCGAGATTTACTCTAGACAAATATTGCGGACAGCGGATGCCTGACGGCGGACAGAAATTTGGAATGCTATGTCTCTTCCTGAAAATTTTCAGGCGAGACAAAAACAAGTAATTTTCAATCTCAAATATCAACTTTTACAATTTTTCAAATTTATTTTGATACAACTGCTCCAATCTTCTGTTCCATACGAACACAACAAGATATTCACATTGATCACAGGTTTGACTTCCATAACAAAATCAGACATGGGAATTTGAATTACATGACATCTTGGTATACATAAAAAAATACTAAAATTATAAATGTTTAAAAAAACAAAAAGTTTTCTTATAAATGATGAATCAGAAAAGAATGTCTTAATTTAATCATTCGAAAGTCGCATTTCAACTTTTAAACCCATTATACCTAACATAACAATTGCCAAATACAAGTAGTGTTGGAAAATGGAATTAACTAAGCCCACCAATTTAAAAAACAAACATTTAAAAATAACTTTGTTCCATGAGTACAAAAATGCCTGATTTGGTCATAATAGATTACATAGACAACAAAAAAGTCTTTGTGGTGTGCCATTTGCAGGGAGGGCCATGCATCTAATGTAGAATTTATTCCGGAAATCAGGGTCGGAACAAATGAACTTGCATATCCACTGTCTGTCTATGAGGAGAAATTCACACATGTAATTATTACATCCAAAGTCAAGTTCTCTTTTCATCAACTGAGTTACTAGTTGAAAACCTTATCACGTTTACGCATCTGGTGCGACAAGGTTAAAGTTCACAAGCAACTCACAAGATAATCATGAGCTCGCGTGATTTGACTGTTCTGTTGCTGCGTGACTTGATGATCAATTTGATTGGTTTGTTGTTAACGCTCGGTGCGATTTGGTCTCGCCCAGAATGAAAAGGTTTTTGTCAGATGACTAAAGTCATGATTTGGGTAATGATTCCAAGATGGTCACATCCAAATCTTAGGTTTCAGAGTTTGAAATTAGGTTCAAGTTCAAAAGTTGAATCTTGTATACTTTGCTTTGGATCACCCCTGAATTTTAAAGGAATCTAAAACAAACCCCTTTTTCCATTTTAACAAGAAATTAAATCCCAATCAAGTGTTTCATCTGATTTGCAATGAGCTCTCCAAGGAAATGGCAAAACTACACAAAGACCAATAAATAGTTTTTAAATATTGATATCACAATACAATAACTAAATTGAATCAACTAAACATATTACTGAATACAGCCATGAGAAAACAACTCCCACTTGGACAGTACATTTTTTCTGAACTCTACACACAATGCCTATACATTCATGGATTAACACATCAATATAACATTCTTTACAACAGAATATCTGTACAAAAATTGTCTTCAATTGACTCATGCCAAAATTATCATGGGATCCCTACATTTGAGTTAAATTGATGTAAAAGAAAATTCAAATCAATTGAAAAATCTGGTCTACATTTTAAGGTTCAATAGCTAAAAAGGTTAGCAAAGATTGTGGTATGCTATGCCCGAAGTTATTAAGCAATTTACAACAGACAGTCCCAATTTACTTCTATCTACTTTATTTTGGTATGAGACAATTATTAAGAATTTGCTGTGGAAGTGAATTTTTTTTTGCGCTTTTTTCATTTTGCACGAAAAGCACAAAATAAATGTAGCGCGAAAAATACCACTTATACAGTAAGCACTTCAACAGCAAATATACTCCAGATACATTGCATTTCAAAAGACCTATCAAAATAGTTAAACTATTACATTGAAATAGTGTAGAAACTGTCTTATCTATCTATAATTATTCTATAAAATGCAATGTTTCAGAATTGGTATTTTCAAACAATTCACTAACATTTTTTTTTATATACAATTCACAATTTATCAAAATACAAGAGGGCATGACAATATAGACAGAAAGCCCAATTTGCAATATAAATAATCAATGAGCACCATGTTTAATTAGCAAAACATTTAGCTTTGGTCAGACAATTCCTAGGTATCAAAATGTTTTTGATCTACTCAAAGTACTTTACTGTTACCTTCAATCTAAAGTCGGCACCAATTGCATTGGTACCAGCATAATTCATATTTTGTGTGAAGTCTGCTCCTTGGAGAGTGTAAACAAAAATGAAGAGTACTGGTTTCATTTACAAGCAACTGGGCCCTGCACTGTGGCTTTTTGTTTGCACTGTCCAAAGAACAAAAGACTTGAGTCGAGACAATTCCTATAGATTATAGGGTATTTTGCAACATTACGCTGCCCTTTTGTTATAGATAGCGATATCTCAGGTCTCCTTCGAACAAAATGCACATACCGGTACTAGAAATTAGGGATGCCTGGAGGTTCTTTCATCTAGTGGAAGGGGATTATCTAGCACTTTCTTTAACCTTAACCGTACAAAACATCAAAAAATCACATACATACATGAGGCTTTTATATAGCGCCATTTCATATAGATCACAGCGCTCATAAACAATCAAAAAACAAATCACAATCCACATAGTTAGGAAAATCAAATATGTCTTAGACCGGAGTTAGCAATGGTCACGAAATCGCTGCAGTGGCAGCGTGTGCTTGGTGGCTTGACATAGTGACAATTGAGTTGGGATGCAAGAGGTCCCGGGTTTGAACCCAGGTGGAAACCTGCCATTTCTAACTTGCAGATTTCAGAGGAGATTATGCAGAGAAGTGCTCAGTACGGTTAGGGTTAATGGTGTAATGAAGTGAATTAAACATACATTGTGAGTGATGTCCCAACTGAAACCATTGCATAGTCGTGCTTTCAGCTTTAAATTGCATTGCAGCACTATATACGTAAAACTTGTCTCTATGACAATGTTCATATCGTCATGTGAGTGCAAGAAAGTCGTATCTGCAATGGCTGCCCTAACTTATATATATTTTATGCCTTGTCACAAGAATGTGGAAGATCCCTCAAAATTTCCATCTTATGTCAGTGGTTCTTTCAAGAACCACTGACCCAAGACTGGAGATTATAAAGTGTGCAATCCAAATTAATGACAAATGGCAGCTTTTGCAGATACGACTTTCTTGCACTCACATGACAATATCACATGCAATTGATTCACTTTGTGCTGTCATTCACAAGGCTTGACTAACTGTAGAATACAAGGAAACTCCTCTAAGGACCTGGGACTAAGGATTACTAATTCAGAAAGGTGGAAGAATATTTGGATTTTAAAAAGGCACTTCAATTAACCCGTGATCCTTTTAATCAAGCTAAGGTTTTATGTCCAAAGACTCCCCTCACACGAGAGACATTCGCTCACACTGTTAATCCAACCAACTCCTGAAAACGCTTCACTCTGACCTGGAATAAGCAAACTAAAGGCTCGGACGGAGGCAAAGAATAATTTGCTCTTATCCAGTGAGAAATACATCTGTCGTGGGGTCAAGCCCCGGTCCCAGCACGTCTCCTTGTTTCCTTCAACAAAGAAACTTTACTCTACTTGCTTCGTGCTTCGGAAGGCACGTAAAGCCGTTGGTCCCAACTGAAGTGTTCCTGATAGATTGTTGGATGTAAAAGAATGTCACAGGCTATTCGGAAAGGGTGGGGAAAACTTTCCCGGTCATGTTGACTATACCTTCAAAAAGTATATCATTTCTATCTAGGACCAGAGAGCTTGTCGTTTGACTCCAATTGGAGTGTTGCAAAGTATCTAAAGCAGAAGCAGAAACAATATTTTAACTTAGAGATATTAGCTCTCTATTTGGGTGAATGAGTCTTAGCAAATGTCTCAAGAAAATGTCTTTGGATGCAAAGCCCAAGCAGTTCACCATACACAAAACAAACTGCATAAACCTTTGAAAGTCATCAAGCCAAAAATGATATCCCAGCCAAAGGACTTAAAATTAAATATACGTACAACGAGCATGGACTGAAAACCAAATGCATTTTGAATGTGAACACAACTGCAAATTTATTTTCTATGTCGTTTGCAGTTAAAATGATTGGACTTACGGTAATAAATTCAGTTAAAGTAGTAGCTATCTGCTTTGGTGTCCTTACACATTGTGTGCAAGAATTATCTGCATCAACAGAATATGTCATCCTTCAGTCTACTGTTTTATTTCCATTGCCAAACATTGCTAGAGTCTAGTCTTCTACATTCTATGCTGTACAGTGACATATAGTTGGTTTATGCATTGCATGTGAAAGAGATTAACATCAAGCAAGCGTATGGACTGTGAACATGAACACATGTGCCAGGCAATACAAAAGCACCATTACACAAATGTTATATAAATAATAGAACAAGAACAGTATGCCTACAGCTTGCCCACTCAAAATGATTTTGCAACAGAAATACAAGGCATTTTTGGTAATAACTGCAGCGTTCATACCATCATATACTTTAATCAGCACCAAATAGGCGGGAATTATGACGCTTTTCTTCATCCGCGAGTAAACATAATCCCAGTTACACTCGCGCCGTAGATACTGATGCGCGAGCCACACGTGCAACCCGCGCTGCGTCTCCTGCAGTTGTGCTGTGTTCAGCTACGCAGGCGCTTATCTATATCTAATCACGATGTGAAAAGGCCCGCCTATTTTGTGTTGATCATAAACATATACAAAGAACTGTATAGCGGGATTATTTTATTTAGCAGGGTTATTTTTATTCTATTTCATTAATGCTCCACATTTCAGTGGGTTTTTAATTTTGAGTTTTCAAGTTTATATACATGAGAGTCAATATAAAAATATATTTTTGTGGGGTTTAAAATTCCTGATTAGCTGTACGACTGTGAAAAGTGTGAAAAAGAACCCCTGCAAAAATGTCCTGCTATACATTACGTAAAACAGAGCGTGACATTTATTAGATGAGTTTCTAGATAACAATTGTCCTCAATGATGAACATTTTACTACGTTAGATCTACATTCATCAAGAAATATTTACTTGCATCTCTCTATGTGTATGCTATTAACATGTCTATGAAACGACACATGATGATTCTGGTGAGCAAAAAAAATACTCGGCTGATTGCATTTTAAGCTACATACTTATTAAAACAAGTCAACCGATAATGCAGGAAGACCTTAATTGAAGGCACAACGCCGCTTTCCTGAACTCTTCTTTCACCTATCTTTTTAATAATACCTAGTATTTTATATAAGTAACAAGTATAACTAAAGACTTCCCAGAAAGTATCACCTTACCTCGATAAAATGGCTCGTGCGCCAATAAGAAAACTGCGTCACTGGTTTGTACAGTGCGAAAAATGAAATTAGCAACTTTTTCGAAATAACTTTGAGGGTTTTAAAAGTTCATATTTTCAATGTTTCTCAGTCAATCGTCAGAGACAGGGTGTCAAATGAAAGCTGAAATTCCAGCGCTTGTTTACAAAGTCTTCAAATTATATTTGCGAGTTTTGTATTGGCGCACGAGCCATTTTTTCAAGGTGAGGCGATATTTTTTTTGGAGTCTTTATTAATACAGCACATCATATGCTATAAACATAATAAAAAACATTTTCCAAAACAAAAACATTTTTTGAAAAATCAAGTTTCATACTTCCTTTGAACCAATAATGTGCCAAATGAAAATAAAAAAAAGAAAACTTCTTTATCACATTATAGATATCAAGACATTTTTAAACTAAGAAACATCTTTTTCTTCTCTCCAACTACTCTATGAATCCAAAATCTTTGAAAAACAGATACTTAGAATTCTTAATCTCATATAAATGAAATTATGTAACTTATATACATATATGCAAAAGTACAAAAACAAATGCATGCTTGCCAACTGTCCCGATTTTCCCGGGATTGTCCCGATTTCTGTTTGTAAAAAAGGGAAAAATCGGGATTGTCCCGATTTTTTCATTTCCAAATTGATTTCTTAAAACCCCCGTAAAAATCACGGCAAAACTCGCAAGCATCATCAATGAGAAGAAAACAACTTGAGTTATGTTGTTTATCAAACATTCTGCTTGCTATAGCTCTATACATGACGTCATTGCATCATCTCCTTGAGCCAAAGCACATGGTTTTAGCGATCGTAATTCGAAGTGCAGAGTCTGCAGTCATAGTCAGAAGGTGATGTTATTTACTTAGTTAACTTTGTCATCACAAGCAGAACTAAGCAGTAAAAAATAAAGAATGCAGATGTGAAAATATTTTTCTACACTTGTTGATATATTTGTAAGCTTACTGCTGCAGTGTAAGCTTACTACATTTGGACCTGTTGAAACTCCTGGGTTGTGATGGAAATACAAAGGGCCTTGGTATGGTGATGATTTTATGTGAGTATTAACTGTCCTGTCATCTTGGACTTGGTATCATATGACCATGAATGATTTGACGGAGTTGTTATGTGAGGAGTTAGGGTCTATGTCAAACTTGCACATGACATTTTTGAAATATAATAAAAATGCCCAAAATTAAAAAAATGAAACTTGAAAATAAATGAAATAGTTCAGAAAATTTTAGTCTTTATATAAAAAAAGATGTTTAACACTAGTTCTTTAAAATCAATCTTATTTTACTCCAGTTAGGGGCCACAACTGCGCCGCGCGTTACGCGCCGTGCGTAACGCGTCGATAATCTGTCAGTATTTTTGTTTTTGCAATGTTGGCAAGTATGCAAATGGCAAGGGGCTGCTTCAAAACTCAACCAGCGTTGTCTGCTGGTTCAGGCCGGTTTTGGGCAGTTAATTGACTATTGTTAATTCTGATTGAACTGGCCAGAACAGACAGGTAACTGCCAGTTGAGTTTGGAAGCGGACCCTAAATGAATGTGCACAAAATTGCACTGATTTTGTTCATAATTTAATAAGGGGCTGAGTCGGATCAGTGCTCCTTAGGTACATACTTTCAAATGGAATCCAATTACTGTAAAGCTATCTAACTATTCAATAAGTAAACTGACATCAGCAATAATAAATAAGCCCGGCTCACATACATACTGACTATTTTTACCTCATAATAATTTTCTCAATTAGTTAGCTCAAATGCACCAATATAGCATTGTGGCTCCGACCCTTCAAATGTGTATTACATTGTAAAACCTGATGAATAATATGGAACTACGATCGTAGTCTCTGAATATATAATGTAATCTAAATGCAGCACTGATGAGCTCATCAATGGTTTACATAGCTGGGTCACTTTAAAATCTCAACCAAAGTTTAGGGTTTTTTTTAAAGTAAGCTTATGGATGATATTTGCAATAATTGATGCATTGGACAGGTACATCCAATTTTTATTGATGGCAACCTGTTATGATTAACACGAAATTCTCTAACTCGAAAGCACATGCCTGGACCCAATAATTTAATGTTAATGAGTTTCTACAATTGAAGAGTGTAGAATAAGAAGTACTTAAGTCACATAATACTTGTTCTGAGAGATATGAGCGTTTAAAGTTCTGACTTTTCTATAACTTTTAAATGTAAAGGATTATTGAATACATATTAGGTACATGTATTTGTATAGTCAAGTGTATCATTTATGGCGATAATTGATTTTATGCAATCAATAGTCTCTGTTTTGCACTTAAGTACTTTTACTTCTACAATCATGGTCGTTTATCAAATAATCCTATTTATCTTAAATTGAGTAATCCAAACATCTTAACAGTATATATATATTTGTAATGTACAAGTCATGACAAACAATTTGACATGTCATTCGTGTAAATCGGACCTTGTTGAAAATTTGACCTTATTTCACGCTTGAGCGAATTTTGACTCATATCTGGTTAACCAAACCGTGTAGATATATAAAAGTATATATATTTGTAATTTACTCGACGAAACGATTAATTTGATATGCAACTCAACATATTTAGAGCATTTTTGAAATTTGACCCGGAATTCATTCGAGCGTGACAACCGCTTACCATGCAAAAAATTACTTTAAAATTTGTCAAAATAATTTTTGTCCTTCAGTTACCTCAAAACCACCAATAACTCAATTTGTCAAAATGTGACTTAAGTACTTTTTATTCTACAGTCTTCAATTAGAGTCTGTTGCCAAGTTCAATTTGCATGATTGTGTCATGCAAATTAACTTGGCAACAAACATGACATGACTCGAGGAGGAAAGAAAGCAGGTCACTCAAAAACCTCTGCTCAGAAACACTGGATTATCCAGAGATACAAAGCTCAGCCTACATAAGATTAGGCCAGTGATATTAAGCTCTACCTTTACAAGATTAGACCAGAGATACAGAGCTCAGCCTCAAGATAAGACCATACTGATAACTGACACTATCTGCATTGAAAGTGAGAGGGGGAACTTGATAATCAATTTATACAACAAAAATTCTGCCCCCCCCCCTCCCCACCAGCACTCAAGTATGATGCTGCAGGCATGGCATGACCAAGAAAAGGTGAATTAGGGTTATTTTTGAGGACAGAAGGGTGTATCAGGTGACACCGTTTAGGGTATCAAAAAAGCTCAAAAACAGCCATTTTCAAGAAAAAGGGTACTTTTTCAAACCCTAGTATGAAAACGTTATCGTTAAAATCCCGGGATAGGGGAAAAAGGATATATTTTGGTTTCAGAAAAAATCACCCTTTTAAGGATTGTTTAAGAGTACAGAAGGGTGTATCAGGTGACATTTAGGGTATCAAAAAATACCCTGGTCACATATCCTTGCAGTGAGGTTATGATGCGTTTCAAGTTACAGTGTCATACTGGATAGATATTTAGCAGACACCGTCCGGTCATTGGCTGGTGACCGGATGGTGCATGTGCTGGGACCTGGTGGTGTCTGTGAGCCATAGAGCAGCCAAAAGCATGCCGCAAGAATTTAATTTAGAGTTAAAACCTTGCGGCTGACCAGTACTGAGCGGGCGACTCAAACATTTACCGATGTCATACCAACGTCATAACCATGTTTCAGCTTTGCGGCTTCCTTCTGATTACTTACAACATCGGTCGGCGACCAGTGTTATGTGACCATAGAACCAGCCTTAATTGCCATGGCTGCTTATACAATAGTACTTTTGCGACCCTTTCCATGAGTAAAAATGAAATCATGCAGTCAGCCTTCATCTGTAAAATAGTAACAGCTACCAGAGTGGTCACTGTATGCAGCCCTTAAGTATGAAAAACATTGGGATATTACAATAATGCCTATGGATGTAGCCCGGCAAATGCTGGTTAACGTCGATTGTTTTCGCTACATGTCCTACAACAGTATTCATCATACGGTGTAACATGACAGAAGTTAGCGGCTACTATGAGTACACAATTGGCTAGATCCGGCCTGTCTGTGCAACCGGAATCAATTTCTTCAACTGAAAAATAAATCAGAAGAGTAAAAATGTGTTAGTTATTGTATGAATATATGTTTTTTTTCATGAACTGAATATGTAATTTGGCATATCAAAAAGTACATAAGAAAATCCCCAAACAGTTAAAACACAAATGGTGATTTTTAAGGGCATGTTCCCACTGCAAGCTTTGATCCTACATCGAGTCCACGAGCCTATATCTGAATCCACATTAAATATAATGGGAACACGTTATATGTGGTTTCAACCCCACATTGAAGAAGTGGACTCGATCCCAGGTCGAGACTACCAAAATTAGGTAGTCTCGATGTAGGGTCAAACCCAGTGGGAACGCGACACACACATTTAATGTAGGGTTAAATATGTAAACATCGTGACGGTTGACCGGTCGTATTCAGTATACATAAAGCATGTATGAAAGGTGTGTGATATGTGTGGTGCTCTGGCATAATGAGCGGAAAGTCGCGATTCTCAAAATTGAGTTGATGGCATATTTTAATTCTCTATAATCTCCGCTTTCGAATGATATATAATATGTCATACTTTCTTTCTACAATTTTCATTTAGAGATCGAAATACAAGGCAGTCCACTCAAAATCTGACAGTGAAAAAGTGTCGCAAATCGATTTTTAAGTTACTGTTTACTATAGTGTATAATAGCAAAACGCGATCAATTATCCGTGAATAATTGCACTTCCCGGTGTAATTGACCTTCAAAACGCGAAATATAGGTTAACACTTATGCATTTATTTGTTTTATGTCAAAAAACGAAATTTGATCTTTTCATTATATTTTTACTTTAGCAGCCTTTTATTCAAAATCTTCAATCGCGACTTTCCGCTCATCATGCCAGAGCACCACACATATAGTCTACACTGTTGTTCTTAGGGAAGGAGAAAATGATTAAAATTCCATTTAGAGTTATGATTCTTTTTACAAATGCAATGATAGTCGTTATAAGGACTTGAGTTGCAGTGAGCTATAGAAATTTATAGCCAAAATACAGTTTGTACTGCGTTCTCCCGGGTAGGCATACACGGCCCGACTTACGCAGCGGAAGACATGCATGATTATGATACGTGGCGGCAATTTCCTCATAACACAGCTGTATGTTTCTCCGTACACAGTAAAATACGCTGTCACATATTGAGTGAAAGTCCACGCACGATCAGCCGATGTGTTTTAATGTGATTATTTATTATGTTCATCATTAAAAAACAGCAGCAAAAATATATTTTCCAAAATGGAAATAATACAAACAGAATATGTCTGATAGTCCGATTCGGGTGTTTTGTTGCTAGCCCGAGACAGATGGACTACGTTTGTCAATTGTAACATCCGGGTAAGTGGACTCGACCTAACATTCACTCAATACGGAGTTTGACCTAGGATTGTCAGCAGTGGGAACACAAATCAATGTGAACTCGATGCTGGGTCAGGATCAAGGGACTAACCCTGCATTAGCAATGGGAACACACCCTAAGAATCTTATAATCTAAATTTCTTTGTTTTTGACTATACCATTAAGGTCATTTTAAAGAGAATTTTCAAAAAACACATTTTGTTATCAATTTGTCCTAAATATCTAGCCACATGTCAAAATGGTTCACTTTATTCGACATTTTATGTTGTAATATAGGTAAATATTATACAACTATTTACTGCTCCTGAAGACGATGGTGCAAAAATATTTGCCCAAAAAGACCGGAGAAAGGGAATCTACCATTGCCTGACACCAATAAGGTACGTAAACAATACTGTTAACGCCAATATTTTCGCACACGGCAAATTTTGGACCATTTCGTGCGTTTTTTATTTGCGCACGTGGAAATTGGCTGAGTATGGAATTTCCCTGGTATCAAATACACATTAATTTTCACGGTGCATTTATTTTAGCGCTAACAACATTTTGCGTAAAAAGCACGAAAATAAATGCACCGCGAACAATTACCACTTATAGCAGGTTCGAAGTCTCCCATCACACAGAGGGCAGATATTGCACCATTGCTCTAATCAAAGCAGAAAATATTTATTTTATTGACACAAGTATATTTCTGACAATATTTAAAGTAATATGAAAGTAATGTAATACATTATTCCCGGGGGGGGGTACTCAAGTTTGGTTTTGGTAGGGGTGTGCCGCTGGGAAATTTGAAGTACCACCCATGCATATACCAATTTTCAAGAAAAAGGGTACTTTTTCAAACCCTA
>JXSR01S001748.1:22270-39392 GCA_000969725.1 Ophiothrix spiculata
AACACCGAGTTGAGTCCAAATAAAATTTCGCGCAAGATTGCACATGTTATTGAATTGCCATATACATTGGACCAAATGTTTGTTACCCGTTCATACTTTAAATTCGATGGCAAATATTTGGTGGCGTCACGACCAAATGTTTGGTAGGGAAAATTTTGTTTGGAGGCCGACTATGTTTTGGCCCTTAGTCTATGAGAATCAAGTAAAATTAAAGGCAATTAAAACCAGTCCGCTGAAACGATCCATTTGAAATGCTCGTATAACAGGTAACCAGAAATATTGTGCGTGAGGGGGGCTGGGCATAAAGTTAATAATTAATAACCTCACCTTTAGAGACTGTTACAGTTGCAGTTGCACTCTGTGAACTTTGCCCATTAGCTGCAGTACATTTATAAACACCCGCATCACTCTTCTTTAACTTGGTTATAGTTAAATCACCGTTACTGCTTATTGTAAATCGGTTGTGATGCGCTGACATTTTGCTAATTGGGACGTCGTTGACAGACCACCTGATAGTTGGTCTAGGTGACCCAGTGCTGCCGCAAGTAAGGACTATGGTGTCGCCTTTCTCTACTGTTGTGTCATGTGGTGGTGTTATAATTTGGACATCAGCTGGAAAAATAAATGAATATAATTCTTTTAATTTCACAGACAAATCAATTCGTATTTTGCTTTGAATAGTTAAGATGATAACATGGTTAATGCATTCAATCCATGAAAATGTGCTGTAACCTATTATAGTAAATTCTTTAAGCCAGAGCACCTCATTACAAATTTTGGGTCTTTCCATTCATGATAAGAGGTAAAAAGATTTGCATTCATACAACCAATAGAATTGAAGGGTGGAGAAAGGCCGTTATAGCAAAACATTATGGTATTCATTACCTGATTGGGCGCAAAAGCTTTAAACATGTTTGTTATTAATTATATCATGGTTATCAAATTACATTACCTTAACGAACCATGGTTTGAACATAAAGCGTCCATCTTATTGTGCACTTTAATTTTGATGATGATGAAATAGTTAAAAGAAAAATTAAAGCACACATAACACATTAACATTTTTATTTGGCCTAGATTGAATCATGTTACATTGGTTACATAAAACCTTTTCATGCTCATTACACTGTAAACAGCTTTTGGCGATAATATACCAATGATCTTTGCTGTACAACTAATCAAATTAATTGCACCACAGTAAATACATAGGCCTGCAAAATATTCTTCAGATCAACTGCAATGCATGTAGGAATTGTACTTATTGCTGAGAGGATCCTTGTCCTTATCTGATCAAAAGATGCTCTACCTTTGTCAATATGCAAAAGGTGCCCCCCGACTTTAAAAAAATACTATAACTTGACATAAGTCATTAACTGGTCATATTTTTTGTTTCACACAAAAACATTGGTAAAACCATGCCAATTTGTATTCAACGGATCGTAGCTCTGAATATATACACTTAAATCCTTCAAAGTTAGATATTGCTGGAAAGCTTACCTTCCGAGAATTTCAATTTTACCTGAATAAGTCTAATTTTTAGGGATGGGTAAAAATTATAAAGGGTGCAAAAAAAAAAATGAAAGTGCATTTTGGTCAACCAACTTGGCACAATGAGATTTTTTTTGGGAAAGGTATATCCAGATGACACAAACATTACTTGAAGGCTGAAATGATAGCCTTCCATAAAATAATTAATTTGGTGACCAATTTCATTGTGGTCAAAATATTGAGGATGGTCAAAATCTATGAAACAACTCATTAATTTTTGGGACATTTATCGGTCAAAAGATTTTTCATGTATACACTACCTAAAATTAATCACATAATTGGATTCCTCAACAAATTTCCTTTTGAAAAATGTATAACTTTTACCATTTACGTCGACTCCGTCAAAAGATATGTTGTTTTAAAGTTTTTGAGTGTAAATGCATGTTTTGTACAGTAATGTATAGAGAAAATTACTCACATATAAACCATTAAGAAACAACAAAATTTGGATGACAATATTCGATACATGCTTTAGCATTTTACATATCTAATTGAAGTATATTCAAAAAATTATGATCCCAGCATTTTTATTTTTAATTAGACATGTGTTTATAAATCATAACTTTCGAACACTTTTGCATGTAATCCTATATGTAACAGATCCATGATATTTGATGGACCTATTTGTGACGCAAGGCCAACTATCATAAGGGCATTTTTATATCAATATCCCAGCAAGCAGAATGTTGTGACTTTTGATTTCTGTTTCACTAGACCATCTCAAACTTAACAACATAAAACCAACAAATTTAAGTGAATAGGCCAACTACATAAAGTTAAAAACATAAGTACTTAATTAAGTTTACATTAATAATATTTAAGTCATTTGCTATTTGTGCCTGCCTGAGGGTTTTTTTTTGCAATATATTATTCAAAGGATATTTTGGGGAGTTTTATTTTTACAGTTATTCAATTTTTTTATGTACAAAATCCACGGCATTGCATTTATGTAAATGAACATAAATTTAACCTCAGCAGTCAGAGGCAGCTATTTTCTTTTTTTTGCATCTTGTTATTTACTTCTTCATTAATAAAAATGATTCTAGTTGTCCTAAATTTTCATTTTTGATATAATTATACTACGCTATGGACCTGCAAACAATTTTTTTTTTTAAAGTATCAATTTTCTAGAAAACATACCTTCAACTATGAGTGTAATTTCTCTCTTTTGAACAATTCCAAATAAACCTTTGCCGGTGCAAATATAAGTTCCAGAATCGCCAACTTTTGCAGCATTGATAATCAAGGAATCGTTGTCGGCTTGTGACATTCTCTGGTCCTCTCCAGGTAAGGTGATTTCATCAGTGGTTGTCCAGGTAACTGTTGGTTTGGGGTCACCAGTTGCTAGACAATCCAGGACGGCTTTATTGCCTTCTTGAACGGTTACAGCAGTCTGACCTCGCAATGGGATGTCAGCTGGGGCTGAAAGTTAAACAGATCGATATAGATGGGTGAGTATTACATGTCAGTACAAGAGATGAAAAATACAGTGAAACCCTCGTTAACACAAAATCTGTTAACACAAAAACCCTGATAACACAAAATGTTTGTTGGGTCCCAAGTATTGATTTCCTATGTGAAATCAGTTGGATAACACAAAATCCTGATAACCCAAACTAAACTCTTTGGCCCCAGTGATTTTGTGTAAACGAGGTTCCACTGTATCTAAACTACTCTAGAATACCCACGTGGTAAATTTTGAAACCAACTTTATACTTATGATCAACACTAAATTGGCTGGAATTATGAGACTTTTCGTCATCCACAAGTAAACATAATCCCACTTAATGTGCCCCGTAGATACTGATGCGCGAGTTACACGTACAAAGCATGCTGCATCTCTTGCAGTTGTGCTGTGTTCAACAATGTACACGCTTATCTGTACCAATTCACGATGTGAAAAAGCCCGGGCGCCTATTTGGTGTTGATCAAAGTATACATGCAAACTGAGAAAAAGAGATATTAATTCATCCTCAGCAACTGCACTGATAGAAATGAATGCTGGCTCTTTTATGATCTTTTGTGATTTTAACAGTCATACCTGATTTGCATAGGGATAGGGACATGATTTTAAATTTATTATCCACTACAGCAGAGGTTCTCAACTAGTTCTTATGCACCAAATAAATGAGAAATTTGTACAGTTAAGAACCAAATGCGCCTTTTTGGAGAGAGTTAGAGTGCCAAATAGTCCTAGTCACTGCACCAAGTTGTGTGCATGCACAGCAAATTGAGAAGCACTGCTCTACAGAAATCGTACAGCAACACATCACCAATATCCAGTAAGAGAAATTCAGAGTAAGCCAACATTGAGCTACCTGGTATTTGCTGTTGACTACGGTTTCTCTCAATATTAACATCAAATTTTACATTTAAAACACTAGTAAATAGATCCTCCAGATGATAAAACTGGTTTTATGACAGAGTGATTTAAGTTTATTACAAATAAAAAATCATGACCACCATGTATGAGACTGAAGGAACACTGCTGAAAATTCTGCCTGTTGTATAGCCGAAAGCAAACATACGTCATTCGCAACGCGATGATCTAAAAATGACTCGCATTGGACTTCATGAGCGGTGCCAACAATCAATACTTACAGCCATGCATCTCTTCATTTTCTTTTTTTTTTAGCGAGAAGGAAATCTGTGAAAGGATGAGCTGTTTGTCATCTTGTTGTGGTTTTAATACCACACATCTCACATGATTTTGGCACCAATGTATTTCTAAAATTTGCTAGAATCAATTGAAATTTCCGAGGGCCGATATTTTCTCCATAAAGTTGAATGGGAATTTGGTAATTGTTTTCATCACGCTAATCGGACAAAGGTCCCGGATATAAACAAGATGCCCAGATGTCCGTTCCTGTTTATACAAATGTCTATGCATGTTATGGTTAAAATGCCCATGGTTAATTGTTGAATAAATAATTGATTGATACCATGTTTTTACATGAATATATGGGTACATTACTACAATATGAGAGTATTTCTGAGTATGTCTGAGAGTCATTATTATTTTATGATTCTGATTGCAGAAAAATCATTGTGGGGATAAAATTCAGAATATGATTCGTACAAAAAACCAAAGAAAATGAAATAAGACAACTTTAAAACTTTAACATTGAACTCATGTAAGTAAAAAATGGAAAAAAAAAACGGTCCTCCCATAAAGTTCATTCAAATTCATGACACGCTCTTTAGATATGTCCAAATGCGAAAATTTGAGTGCAGATATATAGTAGTGGGTGCATCAGTGTATGCAGATAGCTTTAGGCATTTCAAATGAACCTTTGCTCAACAGAAGTTGGTGCAGTTCAGAGTGACTCCCATCAAGATAATTGTGCAGGACCCATTCAGCAAGATATTAACCCTAACCTACTACCTGCCCTTTTCGTTCTCAGCCTATCTCCTCGGAAATAAGGGTGTCAAAAATTGGTGGTTTCCACCGGGCTCGAACCAGGGACCTCTCGCATCTCAATCCCGTGTCCACCTATACCAGGCCACCCTAGGGGCTCTGCCTAGGTAGCGATTTCGTGCCCATATAGGACCCCCGTCTATGACGTATTCAGACTTAGGCGATTTTGGTGATTTGCTCTTGTAGCTTTTTGTAACCTTTGGGAGCTTTAGGGTTATTGAACTTAAGGTGGATTCTAGCTCTCATACATTCGGTACCAAATGTATATTTGTGAAGTCAAAATATATTCAGCACCGAATAAAAAGTATGAACCGGAGAAAAATATATTTTGCTAGTGTCCAGATGTAATCAATACTATCTCCGGATTAGAAGCCGGCTATTAAATCTGTTTCAACTCGGCATGGTCATCCAGTTTCATTCGGTGTCGAATGAATTTGACGTCACAAGTATACATTCTGTACCGAATGTATGAAAGTATGAATCCACCCTAACAATCACATTTTAAAATTATACACATGATTTCAGAACAAGCCTTTAAAATGTAGTTGTTTTTTGATGATTTAAAATCTGTAGCACAGATTCCGTTTTATAAAATCAAGAATTGTTTCCTAGTTCTTTTTCCACTCTTCTAATTCAATCTATAGACCATATTTATAATTGATATACTCCCGCCGTTGATGGGGTAAATCCACAGAATCGGACGGGAAATCGGAACTCTGAACGAGGGCAAGTATGATATATATACCCTACTTGCCCTCACTCTGAGTTCCATTCCCCGTCCGATTCTGTGGATTTGCCCCATCAACAGCGGGAGTATGTCAATTATAAATATGGTCTATAGATCTTCTGCAAAGCCCTTAAAATCGATAGATACGATCCCTTCAAAAATGTCACAAATCATAAATACTTTATGATTGAAATATTGTAAATGCATATAAACATGTTTACATGCTGGTATGACATGGCTGAACTCTTTCACTCCGGTGGCTCGAATAGCATGCACGATTTGCCGGAATTTCTACTTTGACGCATTGTTTTCAAATAGCTCTAAAAAAAAAACCTACAAGCTCAAATTGGTCGAAAAATTTGCCAGCAAGCAGAAACGAAGAGCTATCTAGCACCATCACTTTTATTAGCAAAGATAACAACCCTAACGCACTACGATTGTCGTATGATATCAGGAAGTTAGGTCTCTGTTAGCCGCTCAGAGCAGCTTTCCGGTAAAATAGGATGGATGGTGAAAATTTTATTCCGGAGTGAAAGAGTTAATGGTAAGGTGATGGATGCTAAGAAGACCATCGTTTGAAATGGATGACAGGACAATTTTTCCAAACGTGAATAAAAACTTCAAACTGTGCAAAATTCAGATATGATAAAGTCAAGATAATGCTATGTGCTCAAATTATATAAAGTTGAATAAAGTAGGTGCACTGCATTAAATATATATATCATGTATATAGACTTTTCAGACAGGAATTGCTACCCGAGCTCTTAAATCAAAATGCAAGTTTATCTAAGTGAGATATAGTTTTTGTATGTCAATGTGTGTGAACCCGAGTGCAAATAGATGAATAAATGATCTTGTTGGCCCAATTGACATCATCTTTGTTAAACCTTGTGCATATTTTCATACAGAATAAACTGATCTTTACAGCAGATGTAGTTTTGTGTTGGTTGGCAGCAGTATTCTGGGTATGAATTCAGTTAAAGTCTCAAAATGATGTTTGCAAAACGCTCTATTTTGTTTGCTTTACTGCATGATAATGCACAAGATTTACCACCACTCTCCATGGACCTAAGTAACAAAAAGAAATACACTTACTTGATCAAATTAGATAAGAATTATTGGAAAACAAAAATATTTGGAAAATGTAAAAGATTTCATGCAATATATTAAACTGAAATCACCTTCAAATGTGCCATACGAAACTGAACATACTGGTGCATATACTAGACAATACATTTAGGGAAAGAATAGGGTTCAATCCTAAATCTTGTTCACGTTAGGTGCACAAAACTAGGTCTAATGTGCTCAACTATTCCTGACAGAGTTAGACCCTAGTTCAAACTATTTATCTAAGATTTGATCAAGATCTGATATTAGTCAGTATGTTTTAAAATAATATTTCTAATACTCAAAGGGCTAAATTCCCACACTGCCTATGATTACATGCTTTTTGTTCATTAACATGTGCTATTTATGTCCAATTTTGATAATGGGTAAAAATTTCAACACAATTGGATTCATTTCTTGGAATTAAAAAAGGGCTTATTTCATTTCAAGTGATTATGCTGATCATTAGGCCTAGAAAAAAATTTGTTTGATTGGCGTAACCCGACCGACCCTATTTTTACCGCCAACCCTAAATATTTTTTTTTGAGCATGGTAAAAACCTCCAAATCCAAAATTTGATGGGAATCGATTCATGGGGGCCCCCAAGATATGGCTTGCAGGACATTCAAAATGACAATAAAAGATGTGTTACAGAAAAAGTGAAGATGTTTTTGTATATGTGTCGTATATTTTGGGTCTTGTATGTGAAACATAGACTTTAAAAATTAAAAAAAATCCGGCCTACCTACCTTTTTTTTTCTAAGTCACGCCAATCAAACAATTATTTTGTTAGGCCTTATGTTCACTGAACTCACCATACACGGACAATTCCACCGTCTCCTTTGGCATCTGCCCTATACCATTGTAGGCCTTACACTCATAAATCCCGACATCACTCTCCTGTACAAATGTGATGGTCAGCGACCCATCATCTGCTACATACATGCGGTTATCCGAAGTCTCATCAATCTTCTGCTCTTCTCTATACCACATGATGTACGGTTCCGGGATACCAGAGGCATGGCAGTGGAGGGTTACTGTGCCATCAAGTAATGCCGTCACATGACCTGTGCCTACATTGATTGCTGGTTCTGCTACACCTGAAATGATAGGAAGGCAACAGTTGTTGAATGGTCATGTATAGACCATATCGATATTTGACCTACTCCCACTGTTGATGGGGTAAATTCACAGAATCTGACGGGGAACGGAACTCAGAGCGAGAGCAAGTAGTGTGTTTATCATACTTGGCCTCGTTCTGAGTTCCGATTCCCCGTCCGGTTCTGTGGATTTACCCCATCAATGGCGGGATTATGTCAATTATCGATATGGTGCTTGGCTAAATCAACAGCTGTAAATTTATAGGCCTGTGTTCCAGAAAGGTGTTTAGCTCAACCACGGTTTTAATTTCTCGTCATCAGCATGGCCCATTGAACTGCGCTGCTTGAAAGCTGCAACAGCTAGTGCGTATCATTCCTGGACAGTTGATGTTCAGTTTAAACTGTGGTTTAGCTAATCACCTTTCTGGAATATGAGCCATATAGTGTTTAGAGCAAGACTCCCTAACAGAGGAAAACGATTTCTTCTATCAACTTGCAATTCATAACTTCCTAAGGATATAATGTCATAGAATTTCAAGTTAAGGATGTAGACATACACTTAAATAGATTCTTTCAAACCGCACACACTCAGACACTGTACACAGTGCTTTTCTGATAAATAAGAGATTATAAACAAAACTCTCAAAAAGAGTTCGTTCACAAGTTCACTATACGGTTAGCACACTACAGTTGGCTGTCAAAATGCAAATTCCATGTATTAACTTACTGACATTATGTGACCATATTTAGATAGTTCTAGGTCCTCATTCCATGATGGAAAAGTGTGAGAATGTGCAAATTGGCAAATCCATACACCAATTCCATTCAGTTTCCTTTAAAAAATTAAACATTTTGATATATATTTGCCTTTTTCTCTCTGATAGTTTAGTTTAATAAACCTGGACATTGCAAGTAGTCTTCCGTTGTTGACGCAGTCTTGCCGTCGGGGGAGCAGCCATACTCGGTATATTCACACCTATCTGTAGCTAACGTGACCAACCCTCCTTAAACTAACCTGGACATTGTAAGTAGTCTTCCGTTGTTGACGCAGTCTTGCCGTCAGGGCAGCAGCCAAACTCGGTATATTCACACCTATCTGTAGCTAACGTGACCAACCCCATGCTGTCATGGTTATCTGTAATCACTCCAATCTCAATACCACTCATTGATGATTTGGTAGTGACGGACTCATCAATTGGCTTGATCGCTTGTGTTGGGGTGGTAGGATTGACGGACGGTGTTGGGGTGGTAGGATTGACGGACGGTGTTGGTGCATGGGTGGGTGGAATGGTGATCTCTGGAAGGATCTCAGGCAATTCTTGGTTGTAATATTCTAGATTAAATAAAAAAAATTACAGACATACTGAGTATTCGCAACAAATGCAAGCTTGCAATTTTTAATAGGATTCTTTACAGAGAATGGTAGCATTTCTTTCCACAGACAATGGGAGCTTAGTGTGGTCTAGTGGGAAAGTGCAAGACTTGGAATCAGTAGGGCAGACCTGAAACTTAATCTTCAAAAAAAGAGCTGAAAACCGTTAAATTCTGCACCTAAGACCTTAAATTTGGCTGATTTATCAAGAAAAAGAGCTGAAAAGTGTAATAATAAGAGCTGAATCAGCTGCAAAGTGAAATAAAAAGAGCCTAAATCAACTGAAAAGCTGAAAAGTTTCAGGTCTGGTAGGGAGTAGTCTCAAGTCCCACTATGGCCAATGGTTTATATACTAAAGCAAGACAATTAGGTTCGTATGCACAAAACTGAACCAAAGTTAGTCCTGGACTTTTTGATTTCTTAAAATAACACATTTTTTGGAATCTGTGATAATTTATGTCCGTGCTTTAAGATTTATATTGAAATATCTCTATAATCTGATCATTTTTCTGTTTTGGAACTCTGGCTTACTTTTCCAGAGGAACAAAAAATTGGTTTAGTCCGGGACTAAGTTTCTTAGTCCCAGTGTATACCATTTCTAAAATAATTTCAATAATCTAGAATAGACCAATGAATATAAATTATCACTTGATTTTTTCAAAATTGTGTTTTGATTTTTCATTTCAAATTTCACTTAGTCCTGGACTAACTTCAGACCAGTTTTGTTTATACGGACCTTAATCTCAATTGCTTTGCTGACCCAAGTATTATCAGGGCTACTGACCAGCAATATTTAGACAATAATAACTGCACACCATCTTATTTGAGGTCATTGTGTGAATTCTTTAGGTAATTGTTTTGGACCGAGCTCCGTTCCCTCAGAAAAATACAGAGGTCCCAAACAATCACCGACAAATTCACACAACGACCGATAAATAGATGGTACAAAGTTATTCTATTGTCATTAATAACCGCTCTTTTGACATTTTCAATGCCTATGTATAATTTTATGAACAAATACTTTATTAAACTTATTTAAAGGTCTACTTATAGGCCCCCTACCTATAAGATAATTTCGATCAGTCAAGGCATGACGATCATCGCGTAATATGATAAACGCGCGTGTGTGGGGCGTATACGCGCACTTGATTGGCATTTTATGAGAAAACGCATTAAGCGCTAATGACATCACATCGTCATTATAAGAAGTCAATTGTTACCTGATAATGACCGCCAGTTGTTTGCGTAAAAGTAGAAATAATCTTACTAGATTGGATCGCGCTATTACGCAGGTTATTAAAGTCAAGGAGTGCCTTCTAATGATATAAGTATACCAGCTTACAGTGTTCTATACTAGTGGTTGGATATGTAAAATACTTTAATGCAAGGCTTGATCTTGAGAAAAGCATTATATAAGCACCTGTAGTTTTGAACCACATTATAAAGTAATGTCAAAGGTTTTAAAAATAAAATTGCTAGTTTACCACATAGAAAAATGGTTGAATTAAAGAGCTCTCCATATCCATATTCTCCTGAAGAGTCCATCTGGCATGCTGTCTAATATTATTCCATTTTTTGTCACTTTGCTTAAACTTACCAGAGCATTCTGGTCTAACGCCTCTGCTATCAGCTGTGCTTCCACGAATCTTGACTCCTGTGGTCTCATTGACACAATGACAAAATCCGGTGCTACCATGACACTGTACACGCTGGTATAATCCAGACTCAGTACACTGTGGTACGTGAGCACCGATTAATCCACTATTGGTGGCATCTTCTAATTCAGAAAAGCATGGTGACACACGCCTTCTTGCCTCTGAAAATAAATAGAACATTCAGATGAACAACATCTGTGTTTTTATCTACTTTCTTTTAGTCAAATTCACCATAGACTGAAAAAGAGTTGTGGGTGTACAAATATCAAATCTTTTTATCACACATCCAATCAGCCCACCTATATCAGATCAGGAAAAAGTATACTTTTGGTCCAATCAAAAAAACTTGACCAATGACCTGACCCTAACTCACTAAACGTGACCAGAACCTAACTCACTAACCATAACCCTGACCCTAAACATACCCTAACCCTAAAATTTGGATGGGACCTAAAGTATACTTGTTCTTCAGATCATTTTATATTGATGGACTTTTTGGACATAAAGAACAAATTATTACGTACTCCGGCAACAGAATGGTAATTTTGACTGAGAATGCGGCTATCGAGCCAGTCAAGCATTGTTTCTTGCTTACGCACAATTTGGTGGAAAAAAGGTAAGAGGCTTATTGCGTTGTAGTCAAGTAATAGTAGCGCGCAACAGAATGCAGAGCGGGTCACTACGCAATCGCGCAGCGATGGTTCAGGGCAGCGCCAATCCCCTAACTTAGCCGAATTTTTAGGGTGCAAATAGGTTCAGGTTCAGGTTTGACCTGTTTCCTATCTGTATTTCTTTAAACTATGCTTGAAACACTCTAAAAAAAGGAAGATCACACTTATCAAAATGCTGCATCAGGACAATTTTCTTTGATTTCATTTTGCCTTCACATAATATTTCACCAAGCCAACAAGTTTGTACATCAAAATGAGAAAAATGATCCACTAAGATAAATTCATTTCCCAAATAATCTGTTGTGCCCAAGGAAGTTATATATAGGGGAACTGTTTTTCTCCGCCATCTTGTGTCGCTCATGGAGCAGAGTTATTGTACCTCCAGATATATTCGGAACTTGACCCGATATCCAGGCAGATCGCGTAAATCCTCACCTGAGGCATATACAGCGTGTGCATTTTGTTTCACGCGCAAACCGTGTCTGCGTTTCATGTAGCTTGCATTGCGACTTGCTCTGATTAAAGCACGCCAATTTTCCCGCTAATCCGTTGCGAAGACTCTCGAAGTGTTGCATGCGGAGCCGTAAAATGCCGGAGGTACAACAACTCGCCCTCCATGGGCGACAATCCAAGATGGCTGCCGTCCCATAGGATTTACACGGCGGTGCAATCAAAATGGCTGAGAAAACCTGTTCCCCTATAAAACTTCCTTGGTTGTGCCATTCTACTTACCCAAGCAGTCTGGTGTGTCCAATCCTGGCGCTGTCATGGTGTCCTCGATCTCCTCGCCATGTTTGTTGACACACCAACAGAATCCAGTCGACCCATAGCACTGTTGAGCTTCATATTCACCCGTCATGTCACATTCTGGCACATAGGATCCGGGCTGCTCGCCATTTTCACTCAAAATACGACTGCGATGACGCTGGCACTCTGTGGTGTCAGGTTGGTGGGCTTCTGTACAAAGAAAGAGTTGTGTTGAGTTTGGCATTGTCAAATGGAGATGCCAAGAGGTTTGGCTAATTTTTATTCTTGTCATGTGCAGTTTGCTAAATGCTATATTTTGATCCACACCAAATAGACGGGCCTCTTCACATCGTGAATTGATACAGATAAGCGCATGTGTGTAGCTGAACACAGCACAATTGCAGGAGATGTAGCACGTGTTGTATGTATGACTTGCGCATCAGTATCTACGGCGCGCGTGTAAATATTATTATGGTGCATTCAGAGTCCAACCATTTCACAGCGATTTCATTGCATGGCATCTGTCGATACGTAGTCTTTACACGCGCTACACATAATGCGCTGTAACTTTTGAAGACTGCGTATCAGTAGACGTCGAGCGATGATGCAGTGATGAAATCACTGAACTCTGAACTCACCATAAGTGGGATTATGTTTACTTGCGGATGTAGAAAAGCCTCATCATTCTCGCCTATTTAGTGTTAATCAAAGTATAGCTGGTTTTGGTTTATCCTGGTGAACAGAGACAGCCTACATATTGAACACAGGTGGTTCTCAAATATTAAAGAGCTACTCATGCTTGTTAATCAATTCTCACACATACCATATATATTGAACGCATGCATGTGATGATTTTTTGGTCCAATTAATACCAATATTCTAAGTCTAAATTGCCTGTTTCTTGATTAAATCATTCAGTCCTAAATATTTGACACTGATAAAGATGATTAAAGAAAGCATAGACATGTTTAGTCATTGACGTCTTAATTACCTCTTTCGAAATCGCACCTTGAATGACAATGTTGAGATCAAACCAGCCCATGTGGTGTTAGGTCAAAAAATTTGGAAATGCATGTTGACATCACCCAAGGCTCAAAATCAAGCCTTTGTCCACCATAAAGGTGGTTTCAGAGAAAAATTGAATTTATTCCCAGCTCAAAATATTGTGTTGTTGCGACCATCATGACAGGGTAATCGATATATCGGCTTGTCGTGCTTGCAGCAAAAGTTTCTAAGTACGACAAGGTCGAGTTTGCGCACTTGACATTTTTGACGTAAAGCTGGTTTTACGACCACATGACAGGCAACTCTGAAACCACCTTCACTATTAATTCGCATGCAAAACTCCCTTAAGGTGGTTTCAGACTAGCTGTCGTTGCGGCACACGATCAAACATTTACAATTTCGAGTTGTTGTACTGTAGCACGACACATTTGTATATTGCCGCAAGAAAAGTTGAATTTATTCCAACTCAAAATACCGTGTCGTTGCGACCATCACGACGGGGTAATCGATATATCGGCTTGTCGTGCTTGCCGCAAACATTTTCTGATGCGACAAGGTCGAGTTTGCGCACTTGAAATTTTTGACGTCAAGCTGGCCGTACAACCACATGACAGGCAACTCTGAAACCTGGAGCCGATTTCACTACCATTTAGCGATGGTCGCTAACCCCTTTTTGATCGCTAACTCCAAAAATGATCGCTAAAAGCAAGTATTTTTAATAATTTTTGAAGATAGCGATTAAAACTGGGTTTGCGACCATCGCTTAATGTTAGTGAAATCGGCCCCAGCTTTACTATTAATTCGCATGCAAAGCTCCTTTACATTTAAATAACCTCCTCGCCCAGGGTCCTCACCCCTCCCAACCTTTTCTTACCATCACACTCCTCTGAATACCCTTGTGCTTCTGCCTCGCCAACAGGGAAGAGCACCTCTCCACTGGTCTCGTTGACACACAGACATTCATCAGCACCCTCACATTGTAAGCGTGAAAACAACCCACTCGGTGTGCACTCTGGGATGTATACTCCGGTCTCTGCTCCGGATGTGATTGCATCCCGCAATTTGAAACAGGCCGGCTTTTCTGATGCAGATGCTGAATATTAGAAAATACAAAAGGAAAAGCTTATCTTCAGCTGGTAAATGACTGGGTAAAGATAAAAGTACTGATTAATAGATTGCTGATTAATGTTCAAATGATTGATTTAAATTTCAACAACTCACCGTATCTTCTTATACAGGAGCGCGCCTTTGTTGATTAGTAATGAATCCACAGTTGATATTCAAATAAGCGCGTCGCGCACGGCACAGCGTACACAGAGGTGCGTTTACGCAGTGCACATAAATCGGCGCACTGTTCATCGCGCGTCGGAAACTTGAGAACGTGCAAGGACTGGTGCTTGGGAACAGTTGAAAACGATAAAGCAACAATCATTTAAAAACTAGCATTTTGTTTCAGATTCTTCAAAGTATTTTTATTGAGATGAGTATCTGTTAAATTGAAAACATTTAGAATATAATTCATACGTTTTCATAAAGATTTTTCGTTGTTGAAAGGTATTCAAACATGCTACAGAGTTGTTCATCGCTAATCAACAACTCTGCATCCGATGCGTCAGCGTATTTTTATCACACTCGGTGGCTAAAGCCACCCTCGCGCGATAAAAAATACGCAGACGCATGGATGCATCGTTGTTGATAAGCGATGAACAACTCTGAAGCATGTTTGAATACCTAAGTCAACATTAACAACATGCAGTACTCTGCTGCATCGAGGGATACATAATTACCCCCTCCACAAAAACAATTAGGGAACAGAATAATATGTAACTTATTAATATGGATTAATTGCATTCATTTGTTGAAAATATACATGTATACATGTATATGAAAATAAGAAAATGGTTAAAAGTAGGAAGTCATTGATAAATCTATCAATAAGTCTCTCTTTTCTAAAATAAAGTTCAAATTACAAATTGGAATAAAATTTAATTAAACTGGACATTGATCCCAAATATCTACAATCAATACACCTACACATATGTTTATACAGGGTATATACGGAAGCAAGACCCATATTTGTCTAGGATAAGATAAAAAGAAATACATGTTCCTATAAATATACAATCAATCTATGCACAATATAAACATATGTACAGTTGCAATCTACACAACTTACGATTACAGTTAGGTGGTCCGTTTCCAGGATTGGTTCTATACTTTGATCAACACTAAAAAGGCGGGAATTATGAGGCTTAATTTGCTTCATCCACAAGTAAACATAATCCCACTTACACGCGCGCCGTAGATGCTGATGCGCGATTCACACATACAATGCGCGATGCGGTGGTGTGTCCAGCTTCGCACACGCTTACCTGTATTAATTCACGATGTGAAGAGGCCCGCCTATTTGGTGTTGATCAAAGTATAGAACCTTCCACTACTTCGCCATTCTCATTGACACATCAGCAGTATCCTGAGGACCCTCAGCACTGGATCTGCCCATATTCACCATCCGCATCACATTGGGGGATAGTTGCTACTTACGATTACAGTTAGGTGGTCCGTTTCCAGGATTGGTTCTAGAACCTTCCACTTCTTCGCCATTCTCATTGACACACCAGCAGTATCCTGAGGACCTGTAGCACTGGATCTGCTCATATTCACCATCCACATCACACCGGGGGATATATGCTATTTACGATTACAGCTAGGAGGTCCGTTTCCAGGATTTGTTCTAGAACCTTTCACCTCTTCGCCATTCTCATTGACACACCAGCAGTATCCTGAGGACCCATAGCACTGGATCTGCTCATAGTCACCATCCCCATCACATACAATCAGTTGCAATCTATGCTACTTACGATTACAGTTAGGTGGTCCGTTTCCGGGATTTGTTCTAGAACCTTCCACTTCTTCGCCATTCTCATTGACACACCAGCAGTATCCTGAGGACCCATATAGCACTAGATCTGCTCATATTCACCATCCACATCAACCAGTCTAGTTGCAATCTACGCTACTTACGATTACAGTTAGGTGGTCCATTTCCGGGATTTGTTCTAGAACCTTCCACTTCTTCGCCATTCTCATTAACACACCAGCAGTACCCTGAGGACCTGTAGCACTGTCTACTCATAGACACCATCCCCATCACATACAACCAGCCTTGCCCTTGTTGCAATTTTCGATACTTACGATTACAGTTAGGTGGTCCGTTTCCAGGATTGGTTCTAGAACCTTCTACTTCTTCTCCATTCTCATTGACACACCAGCAGTATCCTGAGGACCCGTAGCACTGGATCTGTTCATATTCACCATCCGCATCACACTGGGGGATGTATTTGTCTCCGGAAGGAACTTCTGCATCACCCAATGCTGTTTTCTTGTGTTTCTGGCATGTGGTCAGTTGATCTTTATACACTGTAAACAAATATCAACAGTACAATTTTGATAAAGAACTGAATTTTAAAGATTTACAGAGTTTTCTCGTCATTAACAATAAAAACAAGATGGTTCGCGAACCAGTAGCCTCGCCTGCGTATTGACCGCCTACTTAATCATTCAGTTGTGGGGTGGATCCCAAGGGAAAGGTCATACAACTGGGTCACCATTGGCACTTTTGATCGCTGGTCCAAGACGTACAATTTGAGACCTTAACCTTTGAAATCGGACCAAGTTGAAAATTTGACCTTTCTTTTGACCTTTGACCCCCAGGGAAAGGTCGGACGACGGGGTCACCATTGACACTTTTGATCGCTGGTCCAAGACAAAC
>JXSR01S001748.1:74620-90603 GCA_000969725.1 Ophiothrix spiculata
TAATGTATGGTATTTGTATACATCAGATATGCTACAATGAGCAACATGTAGGAGTCGACAACTGGACCCTTTTGCCGCGGCGGTACACATATCATGTTTGAAATAAACCAAAATATAAGCCCCAGACAAAAGAATCTTGACACAAGTTAATGGGTATAACCCTTTTACAGGCTTTAAAACATAGTCTCTTTTTTCTCTAAACTTTGTTTCTTTTCTTCTCTCCTTTCTCTTTTTTTCTCTCATTCTCCCATTTTTAGTTTGGGGTCCAAACCACCCCTGCATACGGGCTTGATTTGACTAAAAACAACTGTGTTGCTATTCAAAATGTATGCAATACAACTTTTGCAAATCGCAAACAGTAATTTCAATATTTCTAAAATAAAAAAATGCCTATGCTTATTCGGCATTGAATATGTGAAGTGACAAGTAACGGAAGACAATCAATTATTTTTCAATCATTGTATCATGTTCAGAATTTGTACTTCTTTCTTTGACTGCAGATGATTAGCTATATAAAATGAATGATCACATTAATTTCACACAAAGAATTGAACAGGAATATAAAACTAGTCTTTAGTCTGCTCATTCGTAATAAATTTGGAACATTAAAAATTCGTATGTCAAGGAAAATTATGACGCCACACATATTAACCGTCATTTTCTCTACAATATATCTTATTTTGATATTTGTGAAATGAAGATAAATTACACACAATTGTCAAAAGTTGCTGAATTAAATGATATCTCACAAATCGGCATCTTTGAGGCTTGTTACATTATACAAATAATAGATGTTTATGAGCGCAAAAAGTCTTTATGAGGTGAAAGATGTACTGTTACATTTAATGAGGCAGAACGACTTGAATGGATTGATGCCTACCCCCTCTGTTCTTCTTTTAGGCCTAAATTCAGTATTTTGACAGAAAGTAGGACCCCATTCACTATTCAAATTCAGAGTCTACACCCAATTAGATTATCCCGGGGATAATCCTATAAGAAGTTGTCCTGACAATTTCAATATATGCAGTAGTAAGGCCTACATAAAAAAATACTACTCCTCATTTTTGAACAAGGACATATCACAACCAAAAAATAATCTATAAACGTGTAATGTGGAAAAAATGATCTGACAAAAATTCAATAAGAGTTTATAGACAGGCACAATAAGCATTTTTACTAAATATTCTTTCTATTCAACAAATGTAATTTGCCCAGGGGTATGGGTATCTGAGTTTTCTAATCGGGTAACTATCCACATGCCAAAAAATGTGAGATCTGTCCTGTAATATAGGGTATCAAAATTGACCTGCTCTGCAAGTCTGACATAGGGTATCGAATATGGGTTTCAACCTCTGTAAGGGTATCAAACTCAGAAAGAATAGTTGAATGGATGATTAATCCCCAGAGGGATCACTCGAAAAATACGCCATTTAGGGTCCAATTTTGAGGTGGTCTGACGAGCATGGGGATTAATCACTTTGATTGAGCCAATTTTCCAGACTCCGCTACATACAGTCTTAATAGGAATACTGGACTTATCTTCTATTTCAAGTGGTAGACATTTAAAATCAAATTTGTTTATGATATAAGTCAAACCAAGATATCTGCAAGATATAGTTTAGGTCCCAACTTGTTTTGTCAAAATATACAAAACTAGTAGGGGACATGAATATAAATCTCTCTTGTTTCAAAACCAAGTCAAAATTCTTATCTGATGCTCTGATACACCTAGGATAGAAATGCAAGATCTATAGCAACATAGACCTCCTAACACACATGGTTAAAGTAAACAAAATGCTCTATTTACCAAGTTCACATGAAGGGTATTGAGGTGGTTATTTGGTGAGTAATTAGCCCCAAGAAACCTTGCACACATATTGAGCAATCCCATGGCGACTACTAGTTACGCCTAGCACGTAATTTCTCTGTCAACGCTGTCCTTAAAACATCCTCCACATCAGCCAATCATGTGATGTTTATGATATTCTTAGTTTGCAGCAAACAGATTCATTTCGGGAGTTTATTGTCCTACATTCATTTTAGAATGTCATTGTTTGTACCCTGGTGTGTTGCTATATAACTTTCAACCCGAGCCCTGACTTTCTATGTCCAAAACAAGACCTGATCCAAAGCTGTCATATTAAAATTCTCTGGAACATGACCTCCCTGCGCTTGGAATAAATGCTTGGACTTGGAGCCTCCATCTCGTTGCCAAATCTTACCCTTTTTTGAATTTTTTTCTTGACGAGCAAGTGTATAAAAGTAATGACTTAAGCAACACCCCTTCCCCTGGGACAAGGTATAGAGTTGCTAATAGACCATTCCAAAAATTGTTATATTGCAGTCGTTGAGTGGGTAAATCGACCATTCCAAAAATTGTTATATTGCAGTCGTTGAGTGGGTAAATCCATAGAAACAGAAAGGAGCCAAGTATGGTCAAGATATTTCATCTTACTGTTCTGCATATGTGGATCGTCATATCAAAAGGTACCTTAATACCGGCATAGTACATTACGAGATACCGGCCATTGAAGCTAAGCATAGTCAAAAATCACGTCCAAGGTCGAATTTATTATTTCATCAGAAAGGTTATCATTGAAGTATATTAATCAGGTTCCAACATCCAAAACATAAGAAAAATGTATTAAAAACCAAGCTAAAAATCCTCTCTCCATTCAAGATTTACTAAGTACAAAAACTTTAAACTGAATTTTCTCAAAACTATAGTTTTCCGAATCAACCCAATGCCTTTTACCAATTTGGGTGTACCTTCGCAACCGAACATCCAATAACCAAAATCAAGGTGTAATTTTAAAGCTTAAAATCTCAGCTTTCAGATGAGACCAAAATATCAATTTGTATTTGGCCGACCTTAAGGTACCTTTCGATATGACGGGTCACATATATAGATGGATAGTCATTGATCAAATAAATATTTAAACATTTCTACAATGTTTGGTTGAAATTGCTGTCATAGTTTTAGTTGTGTTATAAAAAAATTTGTGTGGATCCAAAACATGATGGGAACCAAAAATAGGGATAGGGAACCAACCAACCAAAAAGTAATAGTTGGATAGCCATTGGTCATACAAATGTTCCCCCAAAGTTTGGTTGAAATTGCCTAACTAACTTGAGTTATAGCTATTTTTAGATTGGGCTGAAAATGTCAGGAACCTCTAGACACTGGGAACCAACAAAGAGTGATCTACAGACAAACATTACTATGAAGTTAGGTTAAATCCTTTATCTGTACACGCAGAATGGCACTGACTAGTTAAGATGAGCGTCATACTTGGCCTCGTTCTGAATTCCGATTCTATGCGAAAAATTTGTCAATTACAGCAATGGTCTATACTTAGGCCAAAAAAAGTTGTTTGGTTGTCCTCCACCGCCCACTTCTATTTTTCAAAACTGGAAAAAAAAGTTTTTACTGTACAAAAGTATACCGCACCTAATTTTCAGATTTCCAAAAAAGTTTTTTTTCTTTGAGAATGTTGATTTGATCTTTTGAAAATGTTGTTAAGTTTTTTTTTTTTTTTTCATTTTAATACTGTTTTGAAACTTGTATAAAGAGATTTTTCGGTACAGTAGGCTTATTTGCATCTTTATAGAGGCCATATTTTGGTGTAGCTTTGACTTATATTTGAAAACAAAATCCGCCAGACTGGACTTGCTCCCGGGATGATGTATCAGGAAATATTAGTGGTGAAATTTACCTGAATTGACAAGCTTGAGTAACAACAATTGTTACAATTAATTATACACCACTCATGAATGTAAAATCCAGAATGTAGAAAGTTCATTGCATTTGTAGGCTGAACTTGGCTAGTTAATCAATCAATGTTAGATTACATATGTAGTCACAAACTTTGCCTTACCTAAGATTTGTACCCAATATACCAAAACAACTGGCAAATTAGAAGTATACAACCTTAATACAATCAGGATCAAAATATTGTTCACATACTCGAATTATTGCCTTTAACCAGTTAAGTAGGTACCAGAAAAATAACAAAAAAAAAAAAAAAAAAAATTTGGCTGGCACTTAATTGATAATAAGTATGGTTTTATTTGATGTTTTGATTCTCTGATTGGACGATATGCTCAATAAAAAGTTTAGAAGAATACAATTACCACATAACCTTCTTGACAGGCAGATACATACTGTAAAGTGGGTAATTTAAGCTAGACTGCAAATTCACTAAAATAAATCCCTCACTAAAATTTTGAAGCTATAGCCAGACTTTTTGGTTGGGCAAAGACATTTCGTCCCAATTTTTTCCTGATTTTCCCTCGTACTTTGCACATTTCTTTCAAATTTTTCCCTGCAAAAATTCAATTCTCGTACACCCATCTGACAAGTAAAAAAAAAAAAAAGGTTTAAGGAGATTTTTGCACATCTTTTGACACAATTTTCTACTTTTCCCCATGTTTCCTTCCTGTCTAGCAGTCTTGCAGATGCTCATTCATTTTTCTTGTCCTTCCCGATTTGTCCCACTTACTCTCCCGATTTCCCGGTCGATTTTTTTGTCAGGGGAGCCCCTGGACTACCTGGTCTGAGGGCCAGCAATATCAAGCCTTGAAATTGCAACAAACAGATTCAGAGTTCTGAGCTGCAGGTCCATAGCCCGGATTTTGTCAAAGGAGACACAGATTTTCAAAAAGTGGACCTTTTAAGGGTAAAATTATCCATTTTCGTCGACCCCAAATTAATTTCCATTGGTTTTGAGAAAGGCTTGCAAGTTTTTTTTGTTGCATTTGACCCCCAAAATGAACATTATGATGGTGTTTTGTGGTTTTGGGGTCCTGTTTGTGGCCCAATTTGTGGATCTTTTTGTACTTTTTGGTACATTGTCAAATTTGGGGGTGCCTCCTAAATACGGATCTACCCTGCTGTTTTTTCAAAGGTACTCACACCAAAAGAGCTCTCTATCTTTGTTTATTTATATAACATGAATGTAGTGTACTGTTTGACAATTTGACCACAAATAGTTGCCACTTTTTTTGATGTAGTGTGCAACAATCAATTTACTAGTACTTTAATTCCTACACACCTTCTAAAATGCTTAACATTTTTTTAAAAGAAAGGTATAACTTTTCAGGAGGTTTGTACTGTAGGGTCAGGTCAATTTGGTTGTCAAAATAAGTCAAGTTTTCTGAGTTCAAAAAAGGCAACTCACAAATATTCCCAGGAGAGCTTATGTTCATGAAAGCTTCCAACTTGATAACTGGAAAACCCAGGGGGCCACCTCCATTGACCAGTGGATATCATGCGCAACCACAGGGTTTCAAAAGGTACCCTAAACAAGTATTTTCCCTATTCTGAAAATGCACCCCTAAACAAGTAATATGCGTGTGAAACTAAACCCTTAACAAGTATTCGGTGCGAAACTGTAGCCTTAACACGTATTGGGTGTGAACATGTACCCTTAACAAGTATTTACAATAGCTTGACCCCGTAAGTACCGTACTGACTCGAGTAAAGTCCCACCTTTTTTGAACATGAACTTTGAGCAAAGTATGGGGCTGGGACTTTACGCGAGGATGCATGAGAGAGACTGAACTAACCGGTCGATCTACCGAGGTAAACAATGCCAGCGAATTGTCCGAGCTAGAGGGATCAAATCAAGCTATTCGTTGTAACGTTTTGAATAACACATTTCAGGATTCAGTTCAGTAAATATTCTTTAAAATTATCCCGATGAGTTTTTTCAATAAACACTTACAGGAACGTAACAATCAAGGTGTAATATGGTGAAATTACTATTGCACATTCGATCGTGAATTCGCCATTTTGCAATAGTAACAATCGCGATTGCGCATGTCCAATAGATATGATAGCGCATGCTCATATTTATTTTTACCGTTATATGAACAAAAACATCGCCATCTGTTGACGATTAGAACAAAGACAACAGTGAAAAGGTGTATATTCATCCGCGATCAGCCGTGATATTCCGATAAATTATAAGACATTTTGGTTAAAATGTACCCATTTCTATCGTAATTAAGATGAGTTTGCGATTATTTTTTGATGCAGATTTTCATATTATGATAACTTTTGCAGGTGATTCAGCAAATTATGGCCACAAATAAATGGTATTGGGATATTTTGGTAATGATTTTTTGACGACTGCTAAAGAATACCAATGGGATTTTACGCGCGTGTACGTTAATTTTCTGAAATTTTTTGTAAATATACAGGTGGTACATTGCCTGAAGATGGGATTTTACCAGAGTCAGTACGGTAAGTAAAACGTTAATGTAACAGCCCAAACAACTTTAGAATGTACCATCTCTTTTCCAGATTGGATCGTGGTAAGTTTTTGGTTTTGCTAGGAAAACTTTGCCAAAACATTGCTGTAAAGTTAGCAAAGAGCCGGCAAAAAGATGATTTCCACCCTAAACGCGTATATTTCTGCGCGAAAAGTATACCCTTTTTTCAATAATTTCGTGTTTTTGATACCTTTTTACGTTACGTACGTATCGTGCCCAATCTATAAAAAAGACCCTTTTTACGTGATTCTTTGGTCGCGCATGATATCCAGTGGTCAATGGAAGCGCCCCCCCCCTGTAAAACCACAGATCTCTTAAATCTATTACCTCACTAAGTACTTTAATGTTTTGTAATCTGATATTCCGTCATTCAAATTATTTACATTTTGGAACCATAACAAAGTCAATTTCTATAGAAACTGACAGTTGCACTTTTACTCTTGAACTTTTCTTGATTTACACAAGCATAAACTTTGACACATTCAAAGATTATAGTATTCAAATATTTTTCTCTAGATATAGATGAAAGTATACAGCTATGATACTAATAGATCCACAAAAACTTTGGTCCAGGAATGGTGCAATGATATGGTCAAGTTTCTAGCCCGGGGGGGGGGGGGGGGGGTTCTCCACTTTGGTCTGAACGGGGTGTGCAGCTCGGACCGTGGAACCCATACCCATCTTTAAGGGTAATTTTTGAGAAAAAGTGCACCCATGTTTAGGGATTTTGCTCTAAAAATAGGCTGATTTTTCAAAATTTTCTGGGCTCGCAGAAAATTTTCACCTTTTTGGGACATTTTTAGCATATTTTCTTGAAAATGTGACCCATGTTTAGGGATTTTGGTGCTAAAAACGGGATCCATGTTTAGGGATTTTTTGTGAAAAAGCGACCCATTCCAGCATCACATCTTTAATATGTGAGTACACCCCCAAGTTTCTCATGGTTGCAGGACTTCTTAAATTTTCAGATTTTAAAATGTACCTTATAGTCTCATTTCACAAGCATGACTTCCCATCATGACGGCACAAAAACACTTTTGGACCTAATCTTTGCAAAACCGTCTGATTTTCTACGCAGCTCTTTTATGAAAATACTTATCTTCATTTAGGGTTAAAAACCTTTGAAAGTCTACGCTAATGACGCCTAGCATTGCACTTGCTTCAAAGGTAAATGGTAACATTATAACATATGTTAAGATGTCACACGCAGATCTGGAAAATGACAAAGCCATGTGTTCAATTTCTACACCAAGTTTGTTGTATTTTGCGATATGGAAATGCTGATTTAATTTGGCGTTATTACATACAACAAGTCAAATAATTTCTTTGTTGAATGATCATAAAACTATTTCCAAAATGACAGCTTTTGCTAATTTATTCAGTAAAATGACATATGTGCCCCTAATGCAAGTGAAGTGAATTGTGAATTTTAAGACCCTTTCGAAAAAAATTGTAAGCTGTTATCAAAGGCAGGCCTGGTCAAAGGGCCTAATTTCTGCAATATGACGCCATGGTCCTCATCAAGCTAGAACCGTGTACTTAGAACAAAAGGGGTTATGAGGATGTGCCGCAAATTCAGATAGCAAAATCAGGCTGTCTGGTATGGCAATCGGTCGATTTTCTGTGCAAAATGTGGTAAATTGATGGGTTTATTTGTCAAAATTTACCAAAATCTCAAAAGTTCAACAACTCTGAAAACTGATATGAATAAAAGAATTAATGTAAATACATTTTAACTTTTCGTATAAGGAGTCTGGAACAGGCCCTCGGCTTATTTTCCAGTCTTATTCCACATTGTTGATTCATATATTTTCTCTCTAGTATTTACTGCAAAATGGCAATTTCGGAAAGAATAAATTTATGTTTATGTTTATGAGTATGAGTATGATAACCACAACAAATGAAAAAGTGAAAAAGAAATTGCTGTCTCAAAATTTTGAAATGTTTTAATTTTAGCATATTCCGTATTTGCACATCAGTTATTACATAATTATCCTAGCACCGTGATAAAATAACTTCATTAGTGTTATTAATCTCTTAATTTTAGATATAATCATACTAAGAATTCCACAAATATCACAATTAGATATAATGACCAATACTGTGTAATTGTGGAATTCAAACATCTCACATAAAGTATCCATTTTATCGCTTTCAACTATCAACTTGTTGATAATCAATTCCATAATTTCTCCCAACTTACTATTCAAATATTGAACAATATTGATATCTTTTATTGACCAACAAAAGCCATAAGGGCCAATTGATTTTATTGTAATGTCAGTTCCTGATTGTTTGCAAACATTGGTCTTTGTGCTTCCTGGATGAGCCACTTCAAAGGTACTTGAAAACCAAGATAAATTGGGACACACACATTGCTTCCTTGAAGGATCAATTCAAATATTCTGCATCATCAGTTCGTATCAAGCTGTATAAATTTTAAATTCACTCTCTCAAGATTTTAAATGATTTTAACAAATTTAGTACTTTTGTCCATTATCATATTATTTATGGGCCAGGGCTGGACCAGAGTCTGCTATCATACAGACTATTCGACACAAGAGGGGAGCCAGGAGCGTAACCAGCTCTGACCGTCTGGGGGGCAAGACTCAATCCCGATTTTTGTACTGGCTTGGAGGCAGTGATGACGCTTTTTAAACGCACGCTGCGCGCAAAAATATTTGGACAAATTTGTTTCTTTTAGCTAAAAAACACCCATTTTTGGATGAAATAATGGTTTCTTTCTTCTTTCTTTTCTCCTTTCCCTTTTCTCTTGCTCCTTTTTCTTTTGTTTTCTCTTCTCCCTCTTCTTTCCCCTTTCTCTTCCTTCTTCCCTCTTTCTCTTCTTCCTCCCTTTCTTCCCTTCCCATTTTTTTGCTCTCCTTCCCAATATTTTGCGTCCGGGTTGCCCCCCCTGCTCCCCCATTGGTTACGCCCCCGAGTGGTTAGAGCGTTGGATTCATAATCGCATGCATTCGTCTGTTGCCAGATCGAGTCCAGGGCCCGGCATGTCTCCTTGTTTCCTTAAGCAAGAAACTAGAAACTTTACTCTACTTGCTTCGTGCTTCGGAGGGCGTGACGTTTGCCGACGGTCCCATCTGAAGTGTTCCTTATATGCTGTCGGATGTAAAAGAACTTCATGGGCTAAGCTACGGCTGTTCGAAAAAAGAGTAGGGGAATCCTAGAAATTTGGCTAATTCTAATAAATAGTTAATTGTCATTTTAGCTTAGGGCATTGCCCTAAAGGCAAAATTCAGGACACGCACAGATTCTTTGAACTAAAAAATTGTCTTCCCTCCCTGCAGAGTCCCTTAGTTGTTCTGTACTGCAAGTTGAAACTAAATTACAGAAGATCAAAGCTTTAGGCCTATATAAAGGCAGAGTAGTAGAAATTATTTCTGCATATAAACATTTAGGTAGGGATTTGGGTATATTCAGAAAAAAGGGTCAATTTTGCAATGTCATATCTGGCCTGAGCTCTTTGGATAAATTGATATAATTGCATCGGACATTGAAACATGCATCACTAGACTATGATTTCAAAAGCAGCAATTTGCATTTGTGATAAACTTGATTTTTAAACTGAGTAATGACAGCAAAGGGAAGTCATTGGCCTATTATTTCGGTGACTTCATCAAACTGCTGTTGAGTCAATGTACTATTTCTGGTAATTCAGTCATAGACCGTTACGGTTTATGATTCAATTGATCCTTTTTCTTCGAAAACTGGTATTATAAAGGTTTTTCTCTTCAAAATTTTCCAAACTTGATGCAAATTTGGTCAAATATATGGGATTTTTGAATAAAATTGACTCAAAATCTGGGCGATTTAGTATATGGATGGGTCCCTTTTCTTGAAAATTGGTATTTGGATGGGTGGCTTTTCAAATCTGGCAGACGCATGTCCCTACCCCAGAGATACCAGTATGTATCACTGACAAAAACTGAAACTTTCAAAAAATCCTGAAAGTGCGCATAAATTTTAGCAAAAAAGTTGAAAAAGGGGTTGAAAATATATAAAAAGGGGTAAATTTAAAGTAAAAAAAACCTAAAATCATGCCTGTTTACAGAATAAAGAGTATGATAAGACATATATCCCAGAGATTTTACTACCTAAGGACTTGAGGCAAGTCTAATTGACTCCATCCCTTTACAGTGGCATTACAGTCGGCAGTTGGTGCACCCAAATTAATAGGGAACATGTCACCTGACCCGTTTTTGCTTCTAAGGTGTCATTGAAGATTTTTTAAAAAGTGTTGAGTGTCTTAAAGTCAATGTAAGAAGCTGGGAACCACCAATAAAATAGAAGAAGAATGGTGGCGACTTTTGTAAGATTTTGGCTCAAATTCGTGTTCCAAGAGCACAAATATTTATTGACTACATGTCCCCTTGCTACTTTCCTTGTGTTTATTAACAGCTTTTTTGAGATTCTGGCCCAAATATATGCCACAAGACCACAAACATTGGCGACTTTTCCTTGTATTTTTATTTTTTTCAATATCTCAAAATCGGGATGTCCCGATTTTTGGCCATTTTGAGAGTTGTAAATCGGGACGATCCCGACAAAATCGGGACAGTTGGCAGGATGATCTCTGCTACCCAAATCAAATTTGAGTCCCCACCTCCGGGCCCATCCCACCCAGGCATCCCAGATCAGATCTTTGAAAACTCAACCATCACAACAATGTCAATAATTTCACTTCCTTTTCCTTCCAAAACAAATATTTAATTACTAATCCCTTCTTTGATATCAAATATTTTTATGCCACAATTTATTGAAAATCTATTAATACACTAATCTGATCAGTTTTGGTGTGATTACCATGGCCATAAAATATCAAAGTTATGGGATTACATGAATAAAACTCAATTTTACATGAATATTAAAAGATCTATTAAAAGTTAATTGAGATATTAGTGGTTTTAAGACAACATTGATTTTATTTTACTGGAATTTACTGTTAAACATGTTAATTTCACGCTTACTTTATTTTACGATTGATATTGAGGATCATGATGTTTGAGGTTGATTAGTTTAATCTTCTCTTGTAACTCATGTAATTTTGCAAGCAAGAACTTTTTTAAACTTTGCAAAATTGTAAACATTAACTACTACAGTTAGTTTAACCAGGCAGTTTATATTCAAGTAACCTTTTTGATCCTAAATTGTCATATATGGAGTATATATACAGCCCATACTGAACTAATATACACTCAATAAAAAAGTTAAAAGTTTTTGTACTGAGTAAAACTTGAATGTATAGAGGATTTTTTATACGGGTTTTAACATATTTTTCTTAATTTTTGGATGTTGCAACCTGATTAGAACGTATACAGTCTTCATTTGATATGGTGGGTCACATATATGTGACCCGTCATATCGAAAGTTACCTTAAGGTCAGCATAGTTAATTACGAGATACCGGCCATTGAAGCTAAGCATAGTCAAAAATCTCGTCCAAGGTCAAATTTCTAATTTCATCAGAAACATTACCTTTGAAGTGTGCTCTATCATATTAATCAGGCATTCAAAACATAAGACAACATTTTGAGAAAGGCTTTTACAACGGGAATTCATAACAATTGGTAGATTTTAACAGGTTCGCCGTCTTCAAAACTTGTCCGACGGCGAACCCGTTAAAATCTACAAATTGATAAGACAAAATGTTTTAAAAACCGAGATAAAAATCCTTTCTCCATTCAAGATTTACCAGTACAGAAACTTTAAACTCCATTTTCTCGAAACTATAGTTTTCTGAATCAGCCCGATGCCTTTTACGAATTTGGATGTAACTTTGCAATTGAGCATCTAATAACCAAAAGCAAGGTGTCATTTTAAAGCTTAAAATACAATCTTTCAGATGAGACCAAAAAATCAATTTTCATTTTGGGACCCTTAAGGTACCTTTCGATATGACGGGTCACATATTGTAGAGACTATTCAGTTCCAGTGGTTGCAATCTTTATGTTAAGTTTTTCCGAAGTATCCTAGACAGTAGTAGACACAGGTTAGATGATCTAGTAGCCGTAGCCGGCACAATATATGACAAAGAAACTAGTGTCATAGAAAGTTGAATCTGTTAATATAACAGTGTTACAGCTGAATGCAAACTGGAAAGGCAATATTATAAGAACATTGACTATGTTACTTTTCATTAAAGATAGCCTGTTTTTGTCTGATGATTTTATTCTAACTACTGGCAAGCAGATCAAATGTTGACAGGTTGACTAGACTACCAGTGGTCAATGGTCAACATTTCTGACACCCACTGATCCACTCTGAAGTGCAGGACTTCAAAGAGAATGCAATTTTAATTTACAAATCCAGACAAGTCAATTATTTATGAGGCCTTTATATGACCTACAAATTTAAAGAGACATAATATAGGTCCATCTAGTTTCGTATGTCCCATAATGCATCTTGAAAGTACCGTAAATCCGGGAGTTTCTGCACAATAGACCATAAGTTATGCGCATGACGTCATCTGTGCACAACTTACTCATCATACTTAAAACTAATACCGTTCCCCTGACCTCCCCTCTCACGGACCCTGCAATGAGCCCAGGCAGCGCGGGCAAAAGGTTTTCTTTCAGCACACTTTTGACTGTACTGCAGAGGGTAGTGGACAGCTCTGAGCAAGCGGCTAATCATACTTGCTGATGAGAAGCTTGGCAATAGCATCAGAATATTAGTGGAGATAGTCCATCACTGTGAAAATGATCCACTTGATTTTGTCCTTTTTTTCCCCCTTTTTTTTTTTGTGGGGGGGGGGGTTATATTTTCCTGATTTTTCCTTTTTTATCTTCATGGTTGGCAGTATTTGGGGCATTACACCAATGATGCATTTCATGCAAGTACTGTGTATCATTGATTGATTGATTGATTGATTGATTGATTGATAAGTATCCAGGATCCTTCCTGGATTTTAGTCAACTTACCAAGATAGTTTTCAGTAGGCTTCCTCTCTTCTATTCTAATGTTTGTAGCACCAGCAGGGATTATTAAGATATCATTATAACCTGGAAGAAAAATAAACAAACTTGCATAATTTTGATCTGATAAAGCCTAAAAACCAAATAAAACAAATTTTTCAATTTTGTTCTGATTTAATTAATTTTGGTAATCTGTATCAAACTGCTTTTTATGATACTTGATTTTGTTGGACTACAAAAACAGAGTTCTGCAGCATTAAATGGTTTATCATATCTGGAATTCAAAGATAGTTATGTGTCTAGGAATTGAACATTGCAATAAATTCAAGAAAACTCCTTTTATTACTCTTTGTCAAAGACTGGATTTGGGGGAACATCAGTAACATCGAGACCATCAGGCCAGAGGCCAGGGATTTGCGAACGCCGAGGGCGTGAGCAAATAGTGAAAAGTGTGCAGGACCCATTATCTTAAAAGGCAATTTTCTTTGTGAGAACTGTCCCTCAACTGTTTTACCTACAAGCTGACAGGACCCATTATCTTACCAACAGGCAATTTTCTTTGTGAGAACTGCCCTTCAATTGTTTTACATGTGCTCCCATCTCCTCCACACTCCCTGCATGTCTTCCTTAGCATCAGACCCCAGCATGAAATCACAACCAACTCTCTGAAACCAAAGTCAAAAACACTTGTATTATCAGAAGGTTCTACCGGGGGTTCTACATGAGCGAGGCCTAAATTGAAGATTCCAACATTCAAAGCTTATAAAGTCTTCCAATTGACTTGCAGAGACTTAGGGTCAATGGGTTCATTATACAGTATTTAAATTATATATATTATAAAATTTTCAATCATTGTCTTTAAATCAAAGACACTGATTGACCAATCAGACGCCAAGATTCCATTCCATGACATCACTTCAGACAGAATACAGTGAAACCTCTTTAACAGGAAATCTGTAAGGCCACACATTTTAGTTTGTGTTATCAGGACTTTGTGTTATCCATTATTAATTACATACAAATTCAGTGCCAGGGACCTAAAAATTTAGTTTGTGTTATAGAGTTTTGGGGTAAAGAGATTTCGTGTTAAAGAGGTTCCACTGTACTAAAGTAATTCTCAACCCAATTTGATTCTTCCAACATCTTCAGGTACCTGCTGACCCTCAAATTTCTTTGAATCCACTTCCCAGAGCTAATCAAAAGTACACTAACACCAATGATCATCCATCCCCAAACCAATTAATGTTGGACAACATTCTTAATATCATCACTTCCTCTCTGAACACGTTTTGGATATATATTATCAATAAAACCACAGAGAAAAATGTTATAATATTTATTACATTATTGACAAATATTATAAACGGTGTCTACTGTCCACCACATTATTGACAAACAAATGTCTATTTTGTACCGCTTTATTGATTTATCTTTATATCCGTGTCTCCTGCATGCTAGTTTTAACCAGGACTATGGGATAAAATGTTATAACAAGTGCTTTGAAGTTTGGAACTAGAATTTAATTCTTCTAACATCTGCAAGAAAGAGATATTCTTTGGGGGCTGAAAGAACTTAATTTTGGCCAAAATTTTAAGGCTTTAGAATGGAAATTTTGCATAAAAATAGGCTCTAAAAGACAAAATTTGTTAATTTTTTGATTTCTGTTGAAAAGTCTAAAATTCAACAAAAGAGGGGTTTTAGGAAACGGCTGAGCAAGCATGAAAAGAGGGTCTTAAGCGCCGCACATCCCTATACCCCTTTTCCAGTTGAGTACCCCCTCCCACAGCTGTAAACTTTTCTAGCTTACAATTTGCAATCATTTATCAGTGGAACTGTCAATATTTATCACAATGTTTTAAGTGATTTGGATGAGTTCTGGACAAATTTACAGGGGTGTGATTGGCCTTTTTGCAAAATTCCCGGCTGCTGTAAAAAATCCTGAAAAACCAGCGTAAAATTGGTGTAGAATGACCCAGATTGGACTGAAAACAAATAAAATTGCGAAAATTTTGAACCCCAAAAAAATCCTTAAATCTACACAAAAAGTCCTGAAATCAGGAAAATCCTGAAGAACCACACCCCTGAATTTTAGTGTGATTTTCGCTTTTCACCAGGGGCGTCGGAACCGTGTAAGCCATGTGGGCTTTGGCTGCACCAATTTTCAGCCAGAAAAAGAAAAAATAAATAAATTTAATTGATTTTGATGTGATTTATTTTAGTCCTGGCATAAATAACCATACAAATTCGTTTTTAGTAGATCTGGGTCTTAGTTATTTCCTTATCTTTGATAACTATCGGGCCACAGGCCGCACCACTTTTATCAGTGGCCGCACCACTTTCATTTTCCTTCCGACGCCCCTGCTCTTCCCACTCGTCTCACCTGGCATTCTCCCTCAACGCACACATCCAACTTGTCTGCACTGCACCGTGTCCCATCTGTAACCCTGTCTTGGAGCCGATAATAGAAGTGCTGTCCTCTAGGCATACAATTCAATTCACATTGGTTAGCAGCTGGAAACACAATACAAGTATGTTTGCTTAGTTTTCGAAACATAAATGTTAGTAAAAAGAGTTAAGAATCGGGATTTGCGTATTGTTATGAAGAAAGCAAATTCTTGCTTGACTTTTGTCGCTCTGAGAGGCAGTCAAGAAAACAGGTCAAATGAATATTGCTCTACCCAAAGTATTAATACTTTGTTCTACCTATAAATAAATAAAATAACTAAAATGGTGCAGTTTTATTTCTGGAAACTTGTCAAATATATTGCAAAAACTG
>JXSR01S001748.1:96947-108645 GCA_000969725.1 Ophiothrix spiculata
TCCAATATCGAATGTTTACTATAACATATAGGAATATTTCCGTGGTATCACCTTTAGATAAAATTTACCAGCTATTCTGAGAAAAAAAGGTTCATGCAAAGGTCACGCCTGTCACGCTGGAATTCGCCATTGAACTTCTAAAATGTTGTTTTCCATCTCTCTCTGCCCTGACTTTTATCATATTATCATAAACAAAAATTCAGAGTGCATGGTCCTATAATTGTAAATGCAACACATACAATGGATTTTTGTTTAACTTGTCCAAATATTTATTTTGCCTTATAATTAGTATTTTAGTATGTTTAGAATGTTGCTAGAACAACTCCAACGAGTACCACCCAGTCACCAAATTTGTTATATGGTTCCAAGTATTTGCTCTGGATCAGTAAAGTGACTGCAGATGGGGTGCAGACATTTGATTACATGTCTCTTCCTAAATACATTCAGACAACACAGAAATAGTCTCACTCTTTCCCAAAATAAAACACACACCTAGCAATGAGGGAGTGGGGAACCATAATATCCTAATTGTTAATTTTACAAAATTAGTATATAATATATGAGAAGTCTTTAGCTATCTTTGGCTTCATAAATATGAATATCTTGGCAGCCACAATTTCCTTGTATATTTTACAGGGATATTAGACATAATCCTAATATTATTTCACAGGGATATATAGACCTAAAATAATTATGTCACTTGATTTTAAAACTTTAAAATTTATCATTCTTCCCCCATATAAGGCAAGGTACACTGCTTTTCTTGAACATTTAAAGCAATACTATAAGAGTTTGTGGTTCTCATTCTCAGAGTACAGGATCAAATCCATTCTCCTATTCAAAAAACAAAATCTCAGACAGGCACATGCAAAGTCAATTCACGTGTAGGATAAACTAATTAATTAGTTCTCACTCATCATGAATTAAAAGTGCTATCAAAATCTTAAAACAACGTAAGTGCTAAATGATATATCAAGTCAATTCAAATATTCATGCAAACTGTGAGGTTGAAAATACATTTACAAATCAAACATTCAAAATCAAGCATAATCAAAAAAACAAGAAACTTGCAAAATCACATAAGTTCAAACATGCAACTTTTGAAAAAGTGCAAGCACATCAAACATCAAAAGCAGCGAAGTGGTGGCTAGTAAAAGTTTGTCAGTAAATATCGGTAAAAAAAGGGGCCTGATTCAGACATTATTATTGAGTAAGTACAGCCATATGTGCTTCTGAATCTAAAATTAGTTAAAATGCAGTCCAATCTTTGATGTGATTCACCTTTCAAAAAAAATTTATAGTATAAATTGAATTATAATGTGTCTAGCCTGATCGATGCCTGTGTTATAACACAGTGGCTAAATAACAGTGGTTACCAGTGATTTTTGCTACTGATATATGCAATTTAATAAAATGGTGAATAGTTTCAAAGTGTTTCTCTGTGTTTAGTCTTAAAGTTATTTCAGGACATAAGTGCTAAATAAAGATGAATATTATAGATGGAATGACATCTAGTTCCTTTTTCATCTACACCTTAGTGATAATTCAATTAATGAACTACCTGTTATGGCTTAATAATAATAATAAATGATCTACTAAATGTCCATGTTATAAATGTCTTCCTTCTGATAAAAAGGGAAAAAAAGGTTCAGTATTTCACTTTTGACCTACATTGTTCAAAATTACATGTTGTGTGTTCCCAGCATAATATAATGCTATAGAGTAGGAACAAACTTGAATGATCTTCAGATATAATGTTATCATGGATATATGCATTAAGTGAATCAAACACATTAAAATTGTTTGATGAGGAGTGGGCAAATTGTTGCAAGGCATTTTTGTGGTTGGTAAATTACAATATTTTGTGGTACGATCCGCCCATAACCTGTTGAAAAAATCAAAACTTTGCAATCAGAGCTGTGTAAATCTTCTGCATTTATGATTATGCATTCCTCTTTGCACAATCTTTTAAATCACTGTCCGTAACTCTTTTGATCCTAAATTGCAATATGGGCGTATATAGCCCATAGTGAATTTTTACACTCAATACAAATGGAATGCCTGAGCGTTCTCTCGTAAGCTCCTTTGGAAACGCTTTGGTGTTCTATATATCAGATCGATAAGGTTAAGTCCATCAGGAATACAAAGTTTGTAATTATTTAAAACAGCTTAAAACAAGAACAAGAAATTTATAAAATAATAACCAATCAAACTTGAGCCCAACAACCAGATGACATGAATATTATTTTCCAATTATCCTATAACTACCACACCAGTCTATTGTTAACTAAACCGGAATTCCTTGAGAAAAACCAAAAGAAATATATTATTACCCTCTAATTTCTGACTGACCATGATAATGAGCAATTTTCTTACAACTGACCAGTCATATGGAACATTTTGAGGAGGTGTGGCTCATTAAACATGCTAAAAACTCGGAGAGAAACAAAGGAAACAGCTAATTAAATTATTCCCCAATCATTCTCATTGGAAGGTAAACTTGACCTTGCACTTGATACATTTTTTTTTTCATTCTTGCCATATTGGATCCAGATTTACTGACATCTTGCTACCATGAAGGACATTTTTTTAATAATTAACCAGTTTTAATTTGCTTGTATATGTATCTCTAAACATGCTTGGCCACAAACTTGTACCTTTTGATGTGGCACATCGCATATAATTTGAGACTAATATAAATTTATGTGGATTTCTGAATATTTAATTCTAATGTCAAAGCCTTCACCCAATTACAGATAAAATATTGAAATTGCTTCCAATTTACATGGGTTTTTGATTATTTTGATTGCATTGTCAACACCTTCACCCAAATACAGGGAAAACATTTAAACTGCTTTTAAAATGTTTTAAAATTACAGTAACTTTTGTTAATGTGGATGATGATGACTATTTGAGACTAAAATAAAGTTAAAATGCAATTTTTCATGTAAATTTATGCAGATTTCTGATTATTTAATTGTAATGTCAAAGCCTTCACCCAATGCAGTAAAAAACATTAAAATTGCTTTCAATTTACATGGATTTCTGATAATTTTGATTGTAGTGTAAACACCTTCACCCAAATGCAGGGAAAACATTTAAATTGCTTCAGTAACACAAGAAATGTTTTAAAAATTACAGTAACTTTTGTTAATGTGGATGATGACTATAATAATTTGAGGCTGTCAATGTATGTGGATTAATGAATATTTAATTCTAATGTCAAAGCCATCACCCAATTGCAGATAAAACATTGAAATTGCTTCCAATTTACATGGATTTTTGATTATTTCAATTGTAGAATCAACTGGTATCAACAATTTCACCCAAATGCAGGGAAAATGTTTCTAAATTACAGTAACTTTTGTTTGTGTGGATGATGATTACTATTTGAGACTAAAATAAAGTTAAAATGCAATTTCCCATGTAAATTTATGTGGATTTCTGGTCATTTAATTGTATTGTCAAAGCCTTCACCCAATTGCAGATAAAACATCAAAATTGCTTTCAATTTACATGACTTTCTAATTATTTTGATTGCATTGTCAACACCTTCACCAAAATGCAGGGAAAATATTTAAATTGCTTTAGAAAACACAAAAAATTATAGTAACTTTGTTTTTATGGATGATGATGACTGAACACAGGTGTCTTTTGATTGGCTAAATTTAAATAAAATAAAATAAAATATAAAGAAAAACAAAATAATCACATCAAAACTGGTACAAATATTATTGATAAAACTTTGATGAAAAAGAATTTCAGTAAATTATATTCCTAGAAATTGGACTTTAATTAAACAAAAAACAGGTATTGTAAAAACGACAACATGAAACCGCGCTCTCTGAAATAAATGGATATTATACCACTTGCGCTGATAACAGCTTTCTAAATAAGTGATAAGTGGAAAAATTAGCATGATTAGGGTCCTATAAAATTATGTATGTTATTATGTGTTATTAAGTTATATAAATATTTGTAATGTTAGCTGTTCAACCTTGCATTCAAGGTAACCCGTCTGAATCAAATTCAAGAATGCAAGATGGTGGTAGCTATAATCGTCTCAGGTTAAAACTTATTCATGAGAATCGTAGATTACCCATTTAAGTGTTAAATAATCATAAATATGTAAACATGAATACAAAATGTCCCATTCACAATGAGAACAAATAACCTGTTGTTGTACTTTAATGAACCAGGTGGCTATGAAGACACAAAAACCAGATAATGCTGACGAATCAGTAATAGACATTGAACTGTTCACAATGAGACTAATGATTCAAAAGACGATTGTCCCTTCTGACACATGTATGGGTAAATGATTTGATCACGAGCTTAACTTTCTTTCTTGATATTAGAGCAACAAATCACCTATTCCGTCTGGGGATTCTGCCAACAATAACTGAATTCAATTTAAAGCCTATCCATTAATCACACATCTATAAGCAAGATATGGTCCTGTTTTGGTGCATTGAAAGTTATACCTGCGACTTCATTTTATTAATATTCAAGATAATGAAAAATACAGATAAATCAAAAATGGATAAGTGAAATAAGTTAACATTTGGGTGAGCTTTCGGAACCAGCCTATCTTGGGGAGGTCGGGTGCAAATGTATAACTCATCCCCCACCAGAAGATTGTAAAATCACCTTAAATTGTCCTGTTTTATTTGAGTCAAGTTGACCTATTATTATTAGCACCAAAGAAGTTTAAACACTGATCACTGAATTTCTCATTCTCCAATAATTGTCTGTTTTACTATAAATGTTCAGGTTCAACAATAATGGTTTAATATAGATATTAGTTAGCAGTTTTGAAGTACTTCCTAAAAATGTAATAAAATCAGTTGGTGTCAGGGAAAGTTGAACTTCGCTTTGATGATCTGATTGTGGCTAATGCCTTTAACCCAGAGAGGAAAATGGCATTCAGTATATATACTATAAACAATAAGCGTGGCATAAAATTGTAAAGCAATCACTATTGGCCTTCTAAGGCTTTTGATAAGGACCTATATGCAATACATTCTCCAAGCAATGTCCCATCAGCTTCAAGATACCGCAGGCAATCATGCTATTTTCTATTACAAGGCAATTTACTATTGACAAGACCATCAGCTATAACTACCTTTCATGGTGCTTTTGCCTATTTTTTTACCATTGGAACTAGTTGTCTCGATGTCAATGCCTAAACAACAGAAATTGAAAATTGAAATTCCTGGAGGGAAATGTTGTAGTTTTTATTTGTTGGGCGGGTCTCACACTCACACACCAGGCAGGGCAGGACAGGTCCAATGTACCCGGCTGAATCGATTTGTGCGTGCATGTCTGCTCTGCCTGACTGCTTAAACAGAGTCCCATTATCCAATATGCAATAACTGATTGTTTAAATACATTTGGTGATTCTGAAAATGGGCCTCACCAAACTTGAAGATGCTTACAGGAGATAGATGATTAATCCATTAATGTCAAATTATTGTTTGTTATGTGAGATGAAAACAAATAAAATTGGACTTGAATAATCTGACAAAAATTAATTGAACGATAAAACTATATGAAAGTTGAGATCCAGGATTGAATAGACGACTGACATAAATATTGATCAATGCAAACATTAAATAATAAAGAAATAAAATTCACAAGACCAAATGGTATGGCAAAAAATATAATTAATTACTTGTCAAGAGAAGCTAAACCAAGTATGGCTATCAGACTTTTTACTCTAGTTCCAAATAAATGGCAATGCTTTTTGTTAATACAAACATTGCTTCTGTAGCAGGAAATTGTCGACAGAGCAAGAAAAGCTTAAGCATGAAGCTATGCAGATTCATTCCAAAAATAGCCATAAGCTTTATTACCATTGCTTAGCTTGATCCCAATAAGACTTGGCCAGCAATGCCGGAATCTACCGTACATCAAACGATTTCTTTATAATAGCTTATAAAGCAGCAGTACATATCATTCTCTTGCTATTTGAAACTAAACAGATCTTAATCAAAGTATTCTAGCCATCAAGACCATTTTACACTCAAAGGCCTTTCCAATTTATTCACTTTAAGGATTATTTAGCATCAAGCTCCTTCAACATTAACAGATTGTTAAATTATTAATTGCTACAATTTCATAACCAATTTATCCCTGTATTATGACACTCTGATATTGTGACAGAAAAGTTCCAAATGGCCCTGCTCACAATGAATTAATTACCGGTGGTAAATGTACTTTGTTAATTAATGCATTAATAAATAAATAAATAAATACTGTATACAAAGATATGAGACAGATCAAAGTAGACATAAATAAATGGTATACTTGAAAGCAAATAAATAGTGAGAATTTTACAATAAATGGGCACAAAATATACAAATTACTGCAACATCGAGATAATTGTGAGTCGTAACTCCAATAATGAAGTAGTTTGGTTTAGGTTTAGATAGAAATTGCCAAGGATATGACTAGTTATGACTTGGGGTAAACACTTGAGAAAATTATGTTTATGCAGGTAACACATTATGTGTATTTCAAAATCATTAGGAGTGCAATTTAAAAAACTCATTTTGGACAAAATTAGGCAAAAATAAAACTTAAGATATTAGTATAGGAAAGCATGCATGTGCCTTTTATCCAATTTTGGTGGCAAAACAATTTTTTTTCACAAAATACACTTGAAAACGCTTTTAGATAGTCACATTCCTCCGTTTTATGCTGTTTTTACTATAAACTATTTTGATCAAAATCTTATAGTATTTAAAGAAAAAGAGAAAGTACTCAAAAGATGTTTTTGCATATGTGTCAACTTTGAAAGAGTCCAATTTTATCTTATGAAAAACCAAACAAACAAACAAACAAAAATATCATCAGATATTTAGACAAAGATTATTTTTTCACAAACAGATTGGACCACGATGACAACAAGAGGACCTGAAGTTTGAGTCACATTTATCTCAGGTTGCAGCAACTGTATCTATATCTATAATAGCTACTTACGTCTTCCTTTTATCTCTTTAACCAATATTAGTATGAAGGCAGAAAACAAAACAAAGTGCTGTTATTTTCAATCCATTTTATATTTGAAAATAATGATTGCAGCAGTCGTGATATTTTGAAATCAAATGCAATTATTGCTTTAAATATAAATAGTACCAAGCAATTAAGATGAAAAATGGCATTACTGAATGCACTGATTTGGAGGCATCAGAATGATCAAAAGTTCAGTTTCTGAAATGTCTCGGGGCATCTTTTGTTGCAGAGTCCAAACGAGTCAATTTTTTATTTATTATTTTATATTATTATTATCCCAGTGATCAGTGTTCCTGCTAAGATCGTCATAACATGCCATTGGTACAGGAGTCGTAAAAATTAACAGGTTCCTGAAAATCTGTAAGATGCTTTTTCTAGCTTATTTAGCCAATTTTCAGCCTCAGCTTGTGATTTGGCACAAGCAACTCCTCAACTTTGTCAAAATTGGTCATATTGGCACGAGCTTTAAAACCTTAGAAAGAGCACTGTCAGTGATTTGTACCCACAAAATAATAAGCAACATTCTGGATGAATAGCTTTCTATTTCATTAACATTATATTAACCTTCTGCAAACTGAATTTCAATATAAACTGTGCCATGTAATTTCTGTATTTTACAGGTCAATCCATAATGCCTACACAAATTATTTGTCAACACAAGAAATCATAAATTGCACTCATAGACAATTAGTGAAGATCTTGGTGGAAAACTCTTGTCAACCTTGCTCTTTCAATAAAACACAATGAAAAGAAGTTTTGTTCCTAACTTATGGTGGGTTAAAATAAATACCTGTCCTCATTTTTCTTACCTCCAAGATAAGGCACCCACTCGTAATATTTGCCCTCATACGGCACCGAGTTAAAATGAGCACACTGTTCTGCTCTGAACTCTAAGGAACCCTCTGGACATTCCTGGATGTTACATGATTCGTAACGCTTTGATTTGCCTACACATTCAGTACCATCAACACTGAAAAAGAGAGAGAAAAACAAACAAATGCATGGTTTATTGCTAATAGTGTATGTTATTACTATTTTATTCATAAGGCCAAAAAAAATAATTTTTTGGTTGTCCTCCACAACTTTTTTTGAGCAAGTGCGGGCGGTCGGATTTAATTTTTTTTTTTTCAAATGTTAGTCAAAGTTACACCAAATTATGGCCTCTATAAAGATGCAAATAAGTCTACTGTGTACCAAAAAATCTCTTTACACAAGTTTAAAAACAGTATTAAAATGAAAAAAATGAAAATAACAACTTGAAAAATATTTTCAAAAAAAAAAAATTCTCAAAGAAAAAAAAAATTGGAATTCTGTAAATTAGGAGCGGTATACTTTTGTACAGTAAAATCTTTTTTCCAGTTTCGAAAAATAGGGGCTGGCGGTCGAGGACAACCAAACAACTTTTTTTTTGGCCTTAGGCTAAAATGAATGAGAATTTAATGAGAAAACAATGTATTTTTCGAAGAAACTTTTCATGATGGAAGACATAGCCTACAATGTAAGTTCTGATATACTGTGTATCATGTATTACATGTAGACATTGACTTAACCAAAACTGCAATAGATCTGATCCACTTAGAAATATGTTAAAATGTATAACTAAAATATTGGTTTGACAAACCAGGTTTTGTACTCATGGATTTAGTTATGGATTTCAAACAAACCGATTTAAAAGGTATGTTACATTCTTTATAATCAGGAGTAACAACAGTTCATTACAATTTCACAGCCTAATAAAAAAGGCAAATTTTTTCATTGTTGAAGACGCCAGATTGTATCTGTGCCAAAGGCCTCCAAACGATGTTAGTAAATATTTGTGATGCAGAAGTTTCATCCTTCTTTCGTGTAAGATTTTAAACATTGCATCTAGTTTTGTCCATTTTTGAAAAGTGGTTTTCCATCACTTTTCACACATAATTTTAGTCTCAGTTTGATAAAGAAAACACCTGAGTTAAAAACTACCAGTACCAAACTTGATTCTTGGTCTCTCCAATACAAATCCTATTCAGACAACTAGAGGTTAAACAGTTAAAGACAGACCTAAAGCTGAACACTTTGGAAAAAAGTAGGTTAAGGGATAATTTGATTGAAAAATCTTAAATACAAAGGGGATTTGAAGGATTCAAAGCTATTTGGGAAAAGGGGTCATCTATTCATCTAAGAAAATTGGTGAAGAACTTAATTTATGTAATACACACCGACAAAACCAAGGACAGAAAGACACAAAAGGTTACTTCATTAAGGCCAAATAAAAAATAAATTGTTTGGTTGCCCTCCACGACTTTTTTTGAGCAAGCTGGCGGATTTTTTTTTTTAGAATTTTTTTTCAAAGCTACATCAAATTTATGGCCTCTGTAAAGATGCAAATAAGTCTACTCTACTGAAAAATCTCTTTATACAAGTTTAAAAACAATATTAAAATGAAAACGGCAACTTAGAAAAAAAATTCAAAAGATCAAATTTCTCAAAGAAAGAAAGAAAAAACTTTTTTTGGAAATCTGAAAAATAGGCGCAGTATACTTTTGTACAGTAAAAACTTGTTCCAAGTTTAGAAAAATAGGGGCGGGCGGTGGAGGACAACCAAACAACTTTTTGGGGGGGCCTTGGCCATATCTTATGAAATTCAGCCTGAGATAAAGCTCTTTTTCACTTTAAGAACTGCTTTGAGAAAGAAAAAAGTTGTAAATACCAAATCAATCAATGTATTAAAAATACCCTAAACCCTTTTAAACGAAACTAGACATTTGTTCACAAGTCTTTACAATGCCACAAATATTTGTGCGTATGTCTAAATGTGACTGGGTCAGTGGGAGAAAAAATGATTGCATTGCTTTTATAAAAATATTGGACTTGCTGATCGTTTGAATGTTTTTATCTCAGTTATAGGCCTACATTTTACTCCCTGACAACCTTTGAGAGACCATAACTTGACTTCTGGAAATCGTGCAAAGTTCATTAACCCTAGCCCCACTGAATCTCACAATATCCCATTCCACAAAGTTAAGACATTTGCCTAAGTCCAAATACGTCATAGACCCGAGTTAGCTATGATCACGAAACCGCTGCCATGGCAGCGCCTGCTCAGTGGCTTGACATAGTGATCATTGTACCGGGAAGCGAGGGGTCCCGGGTTCGAATCCAGGGGGAAACCTGTGATTTTTGACTTGAAAATTTCAGAGGAGATAGTTTTTAAACAAAGAAGTGGTCAAAAGTGTTAGGGTTAGGGTACGTGTCATTTTAATCCATATAGCATGGTCTTTGCAAATATTTAAAAAAGTGAAAATAACAAGAGGCTCCATTTACGGTTAGTTTGGTACGAACGGTCGGTCACATTTTAGGTACAATGTCAAAGAACTTCAAAGATTATGGTCCAGTACTGTACCCTGACCCTTTGAAAAAGATCTGACTACAAGTAGCATTGGTTTTGAGTGTGTACATAAGCATAGCCCTCCCTATCCGGGATTGGATTCCCACACAAATCTGACATAACCCATAAGTTCACAAGTTAATCCAACAAAGGTAACAGAATCTGAACCGGCATGAATTTTCCATCGCCCATTGCCAGTTTGTCACCAAGACGTAATCTGCACCCTTACAAAGATATCAACTATCATATGTTGCTTCAATCTCAACAAATTACAACCGTATTAGCCAAAATCGAAAGAACAAACAAGCATAACAACATCAGTGTCCACGGCAGGTTGATCTTACTGAATGATGAGTTGAAACTTATCTTCACCTTCTTGCTATAAACTGAGGTAGAAACTTGATCTCCGCCATGTAATGGAACTGCTAGACTTGGTAAGTCCCTTGGCTCCTGTCAATTGTCACTACATGGATATGGCTCACTCAATTTGTCAACAGATAATAAGTATTTTTGTTTTTAAGTACTTATTTGGTGTGACAACTACAGCACAGAATTCTGAATATATGAGTAAAGTAGACTTAGAGTATGGGGCAGAGCACCCAAATCCAAAACTTGTCTGTCACTTAGAAGTAAAATTGTGAAAAAGAGAAAAGAAGTGCAATGGAAGAGAGGGAAATCATAAAACCCCATAATTGCTTGCTTTTAATTTTTTGTATGCTGGCAAAACCATGAAAAGAACAGGTAGGGCCCAGATAGGGTCCTGGGGCCGATTTCACTAACATTTAGCGATGGTCGCTAATCCCGTTTTGAACTCCCAAAAATGATTGCTAAATAGCGGATTTTAGTTCAAAACGGGGTTAGCGACCATCGCTAAATGTTTGTGAAATCGGTCCCAGGTCCTCTTTGTGGTGCAAATCTGTGTGTCACTGCTGAATCCTGGCTCTATGACATTGTGGGAATGTTGACCTGGCAGTGCTAGCTGTTATTCTCATTTATTTTTACTCTGAAACTGCAACCATATATTTAAGTGCCAGTCCAGTGACAAAATAGTGATTTCAAAATTCAAGGGGATCAATTATTTACACTTGAGTCTTGAGCCCAATTTCCAGGACCCATTTACACATAGAGTGAAGAAGGCACTGGTTTTAGGGTGAGAAAATCTAGGTCCGGATCTTGGAAGGCTCATCCACTGACATTGTTTCAAATCTGTTAGCAGTTCTTATCAAACAGTTTTTTTATTATCATTTTTATTCAATGATCACATCAGTTTTATGTTTCTTTTGCAGCTTAATGGGTATCAGAACAGTTTTTTTA
>JXSR01S001749.1:18797-40833 GCA_000969725.1 Ophiothrix spiculata
CGCTACACTTCAGATTGAATCCGAATATTCTTGGGTTTGTTTATTCAATAATCATAGCACTACAACATGCGCGAGTTACATTCACTTTTATCGACTGAAACGATGTTCACGTAATGAGACTAACATTCGCTCTCTGTTGTAGCGAATAAGTCAGAAATGAACTAAAGTAGCTTGAGAAATATATGAGGGGTGCTCAATTATTTTGTAGCCGAAGTAGGAAATATGCCATGATGTTCATATATTATGTAGTTCTTCTTGATTGACGAATATTTGGAAAGTTAAGTAAATGTTACTAACTTGCTCCGGTTTTACAGAAACGTAAAACTTGCTTGTAAGAGGTATTAAAGTTAAGAATTAAGCATCAAAAATCGATAAAAACTTACCATTATGACACAAAGAACTCACGCATTCATCTCCTTGTTGACATATTCAAAAACCCACAGCCCCAATTGTTTTCATGCCATTTGAAGGAGTAAACATTCCAAAGTGTGTAGGAGGGCGATTTTAAGATTATTTGCATGTCGGATGTTTCTTCTCTTTTCGAGTTAGAACATTAACTTTCATAAATCTCAAAAGCAAGTTGCATTTTTTTGTAAATAAAAACTACAGTAAATATCTACTTGAATATTTTAAATGTATTCATCAATCAAGTGGAACTTATTTTTTTTTTAAAGTTGCATATATAGCTTTTCTCCTTCTACTTTAGGCAACAAATTTATTGAACATCCCTGGTATACAAATCTTCTCTAAATGAACAGTAACTTCTCTTTATTGTCTATAAAGAGCAGAATAAACAAACTAACAATTAAATTGTTGAATTAGAAATTTTATTTCCATAATTGACAGTAATTAATTCCTCATGGATTCAATACCTATCAAATATGACAGGGGTTGGGTAGTTCATTCTCATGTAATCTGGAAAACCAAGTACGTCCTTTTTTTGTAAAAAGTGAGTTTGGCCCATATTTGGAGTTATTGTGTGTTTACCCTTCTGGTTAATAAAAAAATACACTGTAAAGGCTTAAAATTATCTTCATCTAAAAAAAAGGCAAAATCAAATTCCCATAATATTCAGTAGCTTAATCCTGAAATAGATTTCCTCTGTTTTCTTGAATTTGCATCCAACGGTCATTCTAGGTTTTTTCCAGATTACAGGAGCATTGCTACAGATATTTGCCAATGATGTGGGGGAAATCTCTATGTTCAAAAGTGGTATAATTATACAATTCTATCTTTTTTTATCCATTTGTAATCTGAAAGTAAACCTTTTTTTATTACACATAATTTTGTGTCCCAAATTTATTGCCAATGGACCCAGGACCTTAAATACACTGCCACTGAATAGGAAGTACACATCAGAATACAGCTGCTATAGACCATATCGATAATTGACCTACTCCCGCCGTTGAAGGTGTAAATCCACAGAATCGGACGGGGAACAGAACTCAGAGCGAGAGCAAGTAGTGTGTTTATCATACTTGGCCTCGTTCTGAGTTCAGATTACCTGTTCGGTTCTGTGGATTTACCCCATCAACGGCGGATTATGTCAATTATCGATATGGTCTATTGCCTCAAGTGGCTCGCACTACCAATTTTTGTAATTTCAAAGACATGATCGATTTTAATAGATGTTTCAAATTAATAGTGATTAAGCAAAAATATTCAATCACACTTTTCAAAATATTCTCAGTGAATTTGTTTGTGTTAAAAACGAGCTTTGATAAAATTTTCTGAAAATTGTATAGACAATTTTTGTAATCGGCAGCTTCATGTTCAATTATGTTGTTGAGGCCCCCCCCCCTCGTAGCACGAAGCCTAGGCCCGCTCAATGTATTTTGCTTCGTGTTACTCAAGCTTCATATAGAGAGGTGCAAACGCACAAATGGTCCATACCAGTTTTTGATATAATCATGCAATCATGTAATTTGTTTTTACATGTACATATCGAACATCGCCATTAAAATAAGTTTTTGATGCGGCAGTACACTTTTCCAAATGTTTTAAATTAAACCACTTTGTACCATGTAGCAATGGTACATATATTCTACCTTGATTTGCATGATGCATTTGCTGTAGAGCACAAACACATTGAAAATTATGTGCATGATGCAATGGAATTGCACCTCGTAATGCATAACTTTCTTTGTGCACATATGTGACCCATCATATCGAAAGGTACCTGAACCCGACGAGCCGGTATACCGGCTCACGTGTACATGTACCGTATACCCGACGGGCCGGTTTACCGGCTTCAAGGTCACGTGTCAGACACTTGATGTGTGTGTCAACAGGCATGGGTAGTTAAAATTTCCAATGGTATTAATATTCATGGTGGAAGACACCAATAAAACTTTGAACACATGGTTGACCGGCCATTCTAGTCTTATTTACTCGACAGAGCTGAATCATTCCTCACATTTTCGTAAATTTGATCAAATTTTCGACAAATATGGCTTCGCCCATAGACTACAACTTAAATGTCGAATATTGTGGTTGACATAAATAGTATTTATTTGTGAATGCTGGTTATTGGAACATTTCATACTAGTGTAAAATGAAAAGGTAAAGCAAGAAAAATCAAAATCAAAGTAAGTTTAGGCATTATATTGTGTTTTTTAACTTTCGGGTTCAGATGCACGTGGAATGGCCAGGGTTCAAAGGGTTAAGGTCGGCATAGTAAATTACAAGATACAGGCCATTGAAGATGAGCATAGTCTAAAATCACGTCGATGGTCGAATTTCTAATTTCATCAGAAACGTTACCTTTAAAGTGTATTCTATCATATTAATCAGATTCCAACAGCCAAAGCATAAGACAAATGTTTTAAAAACCAAGATAAAAATCCTTTCTCCATTCAAGTTTTACCAGTACGGAAACTTTAAACTTGATTTTCTCAGAACTATAGTTTTCTGAATCAGCCAGATGCCTTTTACCAATTTGGATGTAACTTTGCAATCGAACATCCAATAACCAAAAGCAAGGTGTCATTTTACAGCTTAAAATATAATCTTTCAGATGAGACCAAAAAAATCAATTTTCATTTCGGGACCCTTAAGGTACCTTTCGATATGATGGGTCGCATATGTGTAAGAAAGGCACTTAAAGCAAATTTCTGCTCCTGTCTCAGGTCAGCAGCCTTGCATTACCTCTCCCTCCTCTATTATATGTGACAGCATATGCAATCTGGTTGGTGTCTCCTTCCATAAATCGAAAGTATATGATTGCTACTTTTCAAGCACCATTATTAAAAAATCACACCTCATCATAGGAGTATATGTAGTTATGCAACTCCTGAGTAACATGCTGTACAAAATACTGGGTCCAAATTGAGCTTAAGCCATAATATGTCAACTGATACAGTCTTCGATGAGTTGACGCAGGGGTTCTAGTTCGTTCAAATTAGTTTTGTCAAGTCTCGATTCATTTAGGAATTTGTGAATGGCCATGGCAACATCTGGGATCCAGAAACACACACCTGTACAAAGAAAAAAAATGATCAGGCAATTCCAATGAGATCGGTGGAGTATATAGAGACAAAGCAAGGAAATTAAAGAGGGTTATCTGTCCATATTGCCATTTGTTGTAAATCTGAGACGCACAAACAGTGGGAGACACGTAAATTAATCAAGTGAGGTACAGGATTGTGTCTTTTTGACAAAATGTTCCCATTCAATGGCAATACTACAGGTTGTAACAGAAAAAATTATACATTCTTGTTAGCGATATCATTAGGAAAGTGAAATCGTTGAATTCACAAACTTTCCCTTATATGAAAGGCTATTTAATTGACTACCAAAAGCAGCTTAAATGATCTCATTTAATGGTCAGGATCAAAAGTTACGACTGTTTAAGTAAAGACCGCTGGAAACCACTTGGGCCGATTTCACCATTATTTAAGCGTAAACAGTTTTTCAAGATTCGATGAAGATTACAATGCAGTGAGCATGGTGAGATAAAAAGACAAAAAGCACACCTCATGTTCAAGATTGTTTTTATTTTTTTAATATGATAAGAATAATTCATAAAAAAAATTATGATATTTTATGATTAAAAGTTTCACACAGTTTCATATTCAAAGGGAAATATGGAAATTAAAAATAATTTTCCTTGCTCAATTGATATAACTTAAGTTAAGTTCAGAAATGATAGTGTTTCATTTGACCTGTTTATATTTAAAATCTCCAGGTAGTCTTAATTAAAGTGCTTGCATGTTGACTCTGTCATTTATGTTGTCTCTCCAACTAGGATATCTCTTAAAACTTTGTTCTGGCATCCCGTCCAACATTAAAAAAAGAACAGCCTACGGGCAAGGTCATCATTAAGAGTCTATAATATTCCTTTGTTAGAAGTTCATGGAACATTTAAATCACCCTCATTATCATGTTCAATATCGTATGGCTGATTTGGGGCATTATGTGTCATTATTTTGCTACTGGTAAATGAATCGAATGAACTGGCCCAAGTGGTTTGAAGGTAGGGTCAGTATAATTGCCATAACTCTGCTTGTAGACCATCAATTTGGATGAAACAAAGTGCATTTTGTTGCTTAAGAAATTGGCTTTCGATAAAGATAAATGACAATGTGATACAAGGTGTAACTTTATTCTCTCACCGTAGATAACAATGTATAATTTTTTCTGTTACAACCTGTACATTCATTTTTTCCAAGAACGGCACAATTCTACTAATAGATACAACACTGCACCTTCATGAACTAATCGGGAGCAGCTTGTAATTATCTACACTTATCAGCAAATCAAATATGGAGTATTTGGCTGGAACATTTTGTATTTGATGCTTTAAAATCATAAACATAGTACACAGACACACAACCAAAAGCTTGGGAAAGGAGAATTATTGATATGTTTAAGATTAGTGGAGAAATGGACTGGGTATACCATGGACTGTGCCGAACGCGTGCAGATATTTGAACCACATTGCCGATTAGTTTACATGTCTCCCCTTACAATTCTATTCTGCAGCATGACCTGTGCTGAGCTGGAAAAGTCATGTGGCTCAGAGTTTCAAAGTGTTACATGTAAGCTTGAAAAGAGAACATTTTGTAAAATATATATATAGTTTGTCATGAGAGTGCAATGGATGCCATTTGTGTCCCGTCATATCGAAAGGTACCGTAACTTCGGCATAGTAAATTACGTGATATGGGCCATTGCTGCCGAGCGTAGTAAAAATCATGTCCCAAGATTCAATTTTTAATTTCAACAGAAACGTTACCTTTGAAGTTACACTGTCGATTCTATCCGTTTAAATGTTTAAACGGACGAAAAACCGTCTGTATATAACAAATCACAACATTGTGAAAAAAGATAAGCAAAGCTTGTGAAAGAAATGTGCATCCTTTTTGTATGAATCCTTTAAAGGAGCATGGTCCGATTGCTTCAACTTTTTTTCAAACTTTTTGAGATTTTTGTACCAAAATATTGGTCATTTTTTTCTCTTAGCTCATGTAAGATTTCACGGCTCAGCTATGTACCGTTTATGAGATATGCATGAAAATGTGTCTAATTATGGTAACCAGTAATGTATAGGCCGCTCTGAAGTACAAAATTGTGCATAAAATCAAAACCGTTTGACCAATTGACCTAAAATTTGAAACTTAACCTCTTTTGTGGTCATCTTTCATATGAAATTGAAAACTTAATTTTGAAAAATCGGACCAAGCTCCTTTAAGTAAACCGAACCATGTGCATTTTGAGTTCTCCATTTTATGACGACAATGCAAGACATATTTTTTTAAACAATAACCTGGCTTCTTATGCTTTAAAATGCACACTTGCGTTCTGACTCCCCAAGCAGGGGCATAGCGAGGGTATCTGGCGCCCGGGGCAAGAAGTGAAACTGGCGCCCCCCCCCCCCCCGGGGGGGGGGGGGGGCCAACTTGAAAAGGTACGCCCCCAAAAAAAATCCAACAGCTGTGAAAAATTTCTCTTTTTTGGCTAAAACTGGAAAATTTCTGCTAAAATTTGCCAAAATTTTTTTGCGTTTTTTGCAGTAATATTTGCTTATTTAAACTAAAAAAAGTACCGAAATCTTAGGGCGCGTGGAGCGCGCTAAAAATTTAGGCAAAAATTGGCTAATTTCAGCAGTATGTCCCCTGTTGTTGGGCGATTTGGCGCCCCCTAGAGGTGGCGCCCGGGGCAACTTGCACCCCTTGCCCCCCCCTCCTTAGCTACGCGCCTGTCCCCGAGGTTGTATACATACATCAAGTCAGACTTTTTCGTTATCATTATTTGATCATTCTAAATTTTAGTAGATTCTAAAAGCTTTCGGTTATTCATTTAACTAGTCTGTCAAAGTGAAATTTGTTTAAACATTCAGCAAATTAAACGGAAATCGACAGCTTGGGAATTCAAACACACCCATGTTTAAAGAAGACATGATGCTAATCCTATGGTCTGAGCAATTTCTCTTTCACCGATTCTTCACTGACTAACTACTTAAAAATTCAATGATAAAAAAAGATTATACAATGTTACCTTCATTTCATTTCTTATTAGGCCAAGGAAAAAAATAGTCTGTCTCAGCTTCCCGCGTGCATAAAGCTTTTCCAAATTTAGCGCATTTCTATTTTTAAAGGTTTTTGAGAGATTTTCAGTTTTTTTCATCTTTTTTCCTACTACTGGAAAAAGAAATTAAGCGAAAAAAAATATAGTGGCCGAAAAATGCAATTAAAAAAAAGGGGGCATTTCCGCATCCGCGTAGCCCTTTTTTACTAGAAAAAACCCCCAAAAAAAACGCATAGCACTTAGGGTTTTGACCTTAAGTAAGCTGAGACAGATTTTTTTTTTGGCCTTAGTTAATGCAATAAGAACAATTATTGTTACCTTTTAAAGCACCTGTAAGCTGCTGTACTAGTACTGTATCAATCAACCCATAAGGCATATGGACAACAACGCCCTCTATCAAGCCCTTTTCAACATGTACCACTGCTGCTAAGTCTCCCTGCTGTTTCTTCACATGGAATTTGGGAGTTTTTCCATATATCCAATGCCATTCCTAGTAAAAAAATCATAAGCAATTTATTTTCTTCACAATCAAGACATGATGCACTTTCTGGGTACATGAGCGATACCACATAAGTCTAGTATTAGACAAGGAGGAAGAGGAGTGGAAAAAACTTTTGTTCAACCCACAGGGTAACCGCATGGGAGCATCATTAAATGTTAGTATTGACCCCTAGGATCACCCAATAGAGGGTAGTCAAAATTCTAATCCCCTAGAACATTTGCTTTGGGGGCGCTGTCCAAATAGGCATAAATATGTTTAAAAATCCTAAAACTTTTGTTCAAACTACAGGGTAATTGCATGGGAGTATAATTAAAGTTACTTAGGAACCTAATGATCACTTCTTGAAGGATAGTGGAAATTCAAATTTCCTAGAAGTTTGGCTTGAGGGCGTTATCTAAATAGGCAAAGATATGGTTAAAAATGCTAATCCTTTACAGATTTAGAACGGATCGTAATGTAATGAACAGTTTCATAGTTGTTAGCGATAGTAAATACGGAATGATTATACTAAAATGGTGAATAAGGATTTAAAATAATGCACGACCAGATATAATAAGCACGATGTCTCTCTTTACATAGTGAATAATAGCCTTGTTTTGTAAAAAAGGACCATTACATGTAACAGCAATAATATTCCTTAAGTCAAATTATACGACAGGAATAATATTTTGTCGTAAACTTGCCACATGAAGTTCAAAAGGCCTAGAACGATTCAGCAAATTACATTATTGTATATTGTGATAAATTACATTCTATGAAGTTCATGACAATGAATATTATTCATGGACTAGGTAAAATTCCCGGTTTCTATTCTTACACTGTTCGACTGACCATCATCAATAAAAAAAAGGGGGAAGGATTAATAACTATATTATTGGAATCAATTTAAACATAACAGCTAATCAAACGTTTTCTTGTAAGCTGTACTACTAAGAAGAAAACGGGTAACAAATATATATAGTTTTGATAAATAAAGACTCTAGGTATGTATTAAAAGTGTTAGCAGAGGTTTCCCTTTGCTGCAAATGTTGGCTAAGATACTAAGAGGTAGTGTTAGAAGCCAGCTTATGACAATGATCACCAGAAGCACATGTTTATTTTTCATTCATTAAGTAGCAAGGACAGCGAAATATAAGCAATGTGTGTCGGGTAAAGTTACAACATAAACATGAAGGCTATAATCTTTGATATCAGTTTCAATGCAAGATGTGTGTTGGTTTTGGCAAGCTTCATATCCCATGCATAAACATGGTTCGGTCGACACATACAGATGAGTCATGAAGACTGGTTTTAGTGTTCCAGTTCGCAACTCCCATCCATTGATTGGTGACGGCAAGTGGACCATTGTCTTCAAAGAGCCCTGCTAGATGTATGTTTTGAAGTTGGGACGTTTAATATGATGGAAAAAGCTGTCAGATGTTGGTGGTAATAATTCTTTTCGTTTCTGCTTCTGACAGAATAGCCAATAGGTCCTAATAGCCAATACCCAGAATAATTATTAGTTTGGCATATCCTGGACATATGTATGTTGTTCTTCTGAGTATATGTAGAGGTGGGACACATGCATATGTACCATTCACATCCACGAAGGTTACCATCAAATTAGATTGAGGAGGTCCCAGGAAACGGCAGGCCTTCTCTGTAATCCTGTCTATCTAAAATAAGTTTAAGGCTTACAGGTTTTATTCTTAGATTTTAATGCCAGAAAAAAACGCTTGTGGGGCCAAAGTCACGTAACTGCATCATTCTAAAAAATGCGAAATTGAATCGGACCCAAGATGACGAGAAATTGTGTAAATTGGAATGAATCGAGACAAACTCCCTGTGCCAGTAGACATCCAGTGTTTTGTGCCCTGGAGATGTTTAAAGGCGATATCACAGTATACCAAGATCAGAATCTGAGATTGAATGACAACCCTATCGCGGATATGACATGCCTGCAAAACATGAAGAAGGTGCCATGTGCGATCAGATTCTTCATGCTTTGAAACCAACAATGGCACTGTGCATGAACTTCCATGGTTGTGCTGATCTACTTCGAGTCATTCTCAATCTTTAGTCTCAATGTCATATCCGAGTACGAAGTTGCAACAAGGTTTTCTTGTTCTTCGAACTAGGAATATATTGTGTACATTGCTTTGCGACTTGTGTCAATGAGATTTGTATCTTAACTTCTCTCGGAGAGCTCTTTCTGCGGCCTTTATAGATAGTTCGGGTTCCAAATAGCTATCGCATACAGTGTTAACTGGAGTCCGTCCTTCATATATTGTAGCATCACTATTTTTGTCTCTATCAATTTGAAGTCAGATGTTTCCTAGTTTTAGGCAATAAGATACTGTAAAGCGTATACAAATATCTCAGCATTTGTGATTTTAATATTGTTTGAGCATGTTCAATTAAATAGAAATATTATAATATCACATAACTTACAAGTAGAATAAATCTAGAGTATTGTTTTGTTTTGTTTTTGTTTTGTTTTTTTTTTTGGGGGGAGGCATGTTGAGATAAGAAATTTTTTTACTGCTCTTTGTTATGATCTATAATAGTTGTCTACATAATATACATTATTTTGACAGCATTTATAATGATTAAAGTTAACTGACTAAAAAAGTTAACCAAAATTGGTCTCCTTTCAAGATATTGGGCCATCAAAAGAACGCCCTCTAAAATACACATGGTTCTTCACAGTGTATTTAAAGTTGTGTAATTGCATCTACTGGGTCTCTATTTATATCTTACAGACTAAAACTGTTTAAAATAAAAGTGAAAGCATAGAAAATAAAACAATAAGATTCCAAAAAACATAAAATATGCGTTTCAATTTTCATGGCAGCCATTTTGAGATGAAATCTCCAAATTATTACATTTTTAACCAACACATTGTTTCTTGACATGTATAGAAATAATAAGTGATAAAACATTCAATATTTTAAAATGTTTGTTTAGCAAAATTCACTTTATACAAAAGGGCTTGATATCTAATAAAATAAGCACTTATCTTAAAGAGCGCCCTCAAACTAAACTTCTTGCATGAATAAATTTTGACTACCCCCCTAGAAGTAAACTAAGGGGTCTATGCTAAGTACTAAAAGTGGTTTCATGCGGTTACCAGGTGGGTTGAACAAACTTGTTAAATAGGGCTTGTTGGAGATTCTCCTCTTCGTCTATATCTATAAAATGCAATCGGGGTAACAATTTCCCATCAAAAACACAAAATATACACCAACTGCCATTTTTTTTAATTAAAAGTCTTTTAAACCCATCAACCCTACTTTCGAAAGAGTGTGGAGGACAAGCAAACATTTTTTACAGCCTTAAGGGTTTTTTTTCACAGATGCAGTCGCTTGCAACTGTGGGATAACAATTTTTTCATAAATAGTAAAAGTTAAAAAAATTATTTGGGCCTGTTTTGCGTACGCTAATGTCAATGCACACTGAAGGCACACTTTACTAAAGCGTTTGGATAATCACGCACCGAAAACGTTACGGGAAATTATGCATACATTGAAAAATGCTTGTTTTTGTCATTTTTCTTGAAAACTAATACGCTGACCATATTTTTTTTTTTCAGTATAAATTTAATCTACCCAATACTAAATTTTTATTAAAATCAATGGAGATTTTGCATCTGTGAGAAGCCCCATTACAGGGCTTTGGAGTATGGTTGACAATGACACAGAATGGAATGTGAGGATGTGTTGAACTCCAAAACAACCAAGTTTCTTCTGATACCTTGCTCACAAGGGTCAATTCCAACAAAACAGTCAATTCACAAGCTTTTTCTTTTGACAAATAACTTCTCAAGTCCGGTATCAATACTTCATTTGTGAAAACTTTATTGCTATTAGCTATAATATCACCATCATGTTTAGCAAATAGTTTCCTTCAAGAAATGAAAATTGTATAGGTATCTAATTTTCAGTTGCCGAGTTACATGTCCAGAGTAAAACAATGTTTCCCAAAATGATGGGTTGACACCAGGCTTTATTTACATCCCCCCCCCCTTCCCCGAGTCAAGTCAAGTATACTCACCATAAGTTCTTTTCTCTTTTCTGTGATTCCTTTCCAAGTGTTTTCATCTGTTGGAGATACTGCATATATCTGAGAGTAAAAACACACAATTTTACATTAGAGGGGCATTGGACAAGTTCAGCATCATTCCCAAAACATTTTTACATTTGTGCATCATTTGAAGTATTAGGGGTAATAATGGCAGCATCTAAGATTTCATTGTCAAATTCAATCGAAACCCTATATATCAACATATTTAGATATTCTTTTATTTTTAATTAACGTTGTTGTCAACAATAGATACTGCCACATAGAGTTAAAACTTTAAAATTTGCTTTCTCAACAAATCTAAGAAAACTCGAAATTTCTTTTGATTTATATACAATCTATGATGTGAAAGGATAGTTTTACAAACAAATATTATATCTTTCTTGATAAATATCATCGATACATACGTTTAGAGAATAGCTCATACACAAGATCAACAAACAAAATAAAATTCGAATTATTTACTTTCCTGAAGGTTTTGATCAACATTTTCTCAATATTTGGCAATTAACTTGTTTTCTTACATATTAAAGCATGGAGGAAACCCCTCAATCTCAATAACTATGCATAAAGATTCAAATAATTATAGTTTAAACAGTCTTTCAACACTGTGAGATAAGAGAAATATTTGCAGAGCATTTATGTTCTTTAAGTCCTTGTCCCAATTGTCTACCAGTTTGTCCAATATATGACTTAGGACATTGGCTGTATGGTATTGCGGTTTTCCACTGGTACCGGATCTTTTGTGACACAAGAAGTTTGCGTAAAGTGGAATGGGGTTTTAATGTCGTTGTAACCCCGTAGTTCCTGAACACATGTTGAGAAAGTCCATCAACAAAAGGAATAGTAATTAAAGCTTTGTTGCGCTTTCCAGGAGTAGAGTCAGTTGAGGCAGCAGTTTGCGGCGTATTGTTTGATTTATTTTGACTCTTAGCAAGGTCAAAAACCACACTATACATGTACAATTGGGAAAACAACTTAATTTAAAGAACATAAATTAGTTGCCCTAGCAGGGTTCCATCAGCTGTTTCTAAACACAGTTCTACTACCACTCACAAAATTGACTGGGACAACGTCAAAGTTATTGATGGTGAGGATAGAGAATTCCCCCGATTAGTGCAGGAGGCCATTCATATTAGAAAACTTTCATCAAAACTCAACCATGACAAAGGCCTACTACCTACTTTATATAATGCTCTCATACAACCTGAAGGTAACCGTAGGTCAACCGTGAGACCAAACTCCACCAGTTCATCTTAGGAGTTCTCCTGACGAGAATGTGAAGACTTCATCAGGAGAACTTCTAAGATGAACTCCGTCAGTTTATCTTAGGAGTTCTCCCGATGAGGCCATCTTAGGAAGTCTCCTGACAAGGATGCGTGTTCTTCACATCAAAATATTGAGGTAAATATTTCACTATCTCATTGTGTTGAAAGACTGTTTAAACTTTATTTGCTGTTTATCAATCAACACGTATGGACATTCATTTGGATATATCTAAACATTGTTTCACTGGTCTCTTAGTGGTGGGGCCTTAGGCTCCTTGGATGAGGCCTGAAATGTTTACTCATTGAAATATGTGACCCGTCATATCGAAAGGTACCTTGCTTTCGGTTATTGGATGTTCGATTGCAAAATTAAATCCAAATTGGTAAAAGTCATCGGGCTGATTCAGACAACTATAGTTCTGAGAAAATCAAGTCAAGTTTCTGTACCGTACTGGTAAAACTAGAATGGAGAAAGGATTTTTATCTCTGTTTTTAAAACATTCGTCTTATGCTTTGGATATTGGAACCAGATTAAAATGACGGAATACATTTCAAAGGTAACGTTTCTGATGAAATTAGAAATTAGACCTAAGACGTGATTTTTGACTATGCTCAGCTTCAATGGCCCGTATCTCGTAATTTACTATGCTGACCTTAAGGTACCTTTCGAAATGACGGGTCACATATATTTTGTTAATCAATCGTTATTTTACAATGAAGGCTCTTACCTTATTTTTGATACAAGATGGGTTCTTTGAGTAGAATTCTTGAGCTATTGCACTGAAGATATCTTCCTGTGAGAGATGTGGATCAGCATCACGCAAGTTTAGCACCGGTGATCGGACACTCTCTGTGGCATTGCTTTTGACACCATCCTGTAAAGACAATTGCAATCATTTCAAAAGTTAGGTTAGGCAAATTTGCACTATTCTATTATTTCAAGAAACTAAGTTTAACCACGACTGTCAAGTCAATACCACAAATTCAACAAGACAGCCTGTGCTCGTTTTCAACTTGTCAGGAAACTTAGAATATATGTTGGGAACTGCCACACTTTCATATATATCAAAGAAAACGTTACCATATGTGGTTTATTTATTCATTATTCAGCTAATTTTTGCCGAATGAAGCCATACGGAAATGATGTACATATCCTCATTATGTCTGGCATTATGCATCTATACTTATTCAGTGGGTGTGGCTTATAATTCAATGAAGCAATCTGACTGGTTCTTACCCTAACTCCGCCCATCCATTATGACACGATAGATGACAGGCAGTGTGTCAAGTTTGAAACATGTAAACAAATAGGAACTACTTTTTTACAGTGCTGAGTTTTGGACTTGTTTTAGCAATTTACATTCTTATAAAGACAGGTTAATTAGTTTATGACATAAAATAAGTCCAAACATCTGTATGACACACTCGATTTTGAACCGATACTGTAAATTTCATAAAATTTATTCAGTTCTTTCGACGATTGACCCAGCCTAGCCCAGGCCTTCTTACTCGGCTAAAAGTAAAAGTAGTAAAAAACATGTGCATGCACTGATCTCGAAGCAAAATGTTGTGGAGAACAACGTAGCTCATCATTGTCTCGTTATTTTTTGAACTGAAATTCATGTTGCAAATAAATGTTGGCACGATTGGCAAGTCAGAGGCCGAGACGGTAAGATTTGTACCCGGATTCGTGCATTGAATTTAACACTGGACGCCGGGTCGGCCTAGGCTAGGCTAGCCTCAAAGTCACTGGCCTTCCGATGAAATGCAATGTAATGCCGCGATTGAATTAAGCTTACAGTTGCTTACCTTGCTCAGTTTTGTATAAATAATCTTCTTTACAATTACCAATAACACTGTTTTCTCAGTTTCTAGTTAAGAAAAGCAGAGTTCATGACCAAGTCCCCCTCCAAGTCTTCATGACTTTCAGGCTCTCAGACTCAGTCTCAGCAAGCCAAATCGTGAATGCTCAGTGACAGTGTCAGTGCCAGTATTAACTCGGAAAATCGTGTCATCTATTTCATGCAATGTTACGTTTTTCAGCAAACACACCAAGTAATGATTACAATTATATCTTCATCAAAACACATTTTAGTATATTCCAATCACATTTTATCGTAATGGGCACCCCCTGCGGGGGCACCCATTACTCAAAATAATGTACACACCCATCCATTATGAGAAGATAGATGACAGGCAAAACAAGAAATCTTATCTTTTATTCTCTAAATACACTCCCGGTCAAAAGTGTTTGCGCACAAAACCTTTAACCAGCCATATTACTAGAAGCATTCATTATTTGCAATAATTTTTAACAGATTTTATATTTTTTATAGTTCTAAAGAAATCAACAGGAATTGCATTGAAAGTATGGCGTGCTAAACGTACTGTATGCTTTCTTCTGCACATTCAAAAAATGGAGTTTACATATATAACTGCGCATTTGTTTGAAAGCTCATAACCTGACAATGTTCTTTACGGTTGCACAGTGATAACGAGCAACAAGAATATTAAACTACACAGGTACATATCAATAACTGCATGTGGTGTATTTGCATGTAGTCCAGGAAATCGGCCATTTTGATGGTTATGGAAGATCGAATAGAAGAGGAAAAGTGGATTTATTTATATTGGATACATATGACAACTATAAAAAACATTAATTTGTTAAGAGTCTGGTTCGTTTGATATCATAATTTGGTTTTTGCCCGTTTTTAAGCATGCGCAAAAACTTTTGACCAGGGTGTACATATTCTAAATTGTTTTCACCATCAATTAGACTTGCTTACAAAATTCTATTTATTCCTTCTTCCAACATCCAGGATGACCTGTGTTGACCAGTGCGTGGCATTATTACTAACAATACTGAAGCATTTGATATGTACAGGTTGAAAATCAAGTATACACGGTTGAATAAGAGATTAATCTGTTCTTTAATTAATTCACAAGTGCCTCATCTCAAATTGTACACTGACTGGGTGGGTATATAGAGGGGAGCATGGCCAAACGTTTAGGGCACGGGAATCCTAATACAAAGGTTGTAAGTTCGTACCCTGGTGGCGGTCCTTGTTTCCTTGGGCAAGAAACTTTACTCTAATAGCTCCGTGGTTCGGAAGTCAGGTAAAGCATACAGTGTATACCTGATGAATCTATAGAGTATCTCTATAGATCAGGGCAAAGTCACTATGACCTGAACAGCATATCTGATAAAATACGTACACTGTTTGTTCATTAGGTCAAGATTTTGAGACTGAGTTTGTTTCCACTCTCACCTTTTTAGTCAGTACACATTTTTATTACACCTCATAAATATTCATGAACTATATCATGCAAATTCATTGGCTGGGTACAAGCTGTACTTTTTATGTGATATTTGACTACTGCCCTACAATGTCACCCCCAGAGTCACAGTGAGGGGTGGTAAAAATTACTATACCTCATAAATATTCATTAGGCAACCATGAAATATAATTGGACAGTTCAACCTGATGCGCGTGACAGCATTTTGCCTACTTCCCCGATTGCGCGTAACGCCCATGCAGGGAAAAAATTGAAAAACTATCGCACTCCTACTACCGCACCCCTCGGTTGGAAATTCATACAGTGACCTAGAACAGTATAGGCCTACATTTTAGGTGATTTTTGGTTTTTTCATTCAGTGAAATATTTATGAGGTATAGTAAAAAAAATACAACATGGTTTCTTTTGAGAAGTAGTGAAAATTCCTGATCCCTCGATGTTGGATGCATGTGACACTCTTCGCGTCGGGAAGTAGTCACACGCATCCAACACCTCGGGATCAGTAATTTTCACTACTTACCTCAATACCATGTTGTATTTGTATAATACCATATGGTTAAGTAGATGAAGCAGATCCCTTGATACTGGCTGTTATACCATTTTCCCTTGGCCTATGACCTCAAATAATAGTCACATGACCAGTACCTAATTAAGATAGGTTGCAGCTCTTTGCCTCTAAACATGTAGTACTTTTCAGCGGCGGCAGAGCCAAGATTGGCATTTTTGAATGTACATGTAACGGCAATTTCAACTTTGGCACCAAGGAAGTTTGACAAAAACAGAGACAGATACTCACAGCATCAAAGTTAAGTAGCGATGACAATGCTCTGGTATTAACACTATGAAGTAATGTGCAGTGGTGGTAGGCAATGTTACGACTTAATTTAGCTGCAGTACCTGAAATCTAATCAGAAAAGTCAGAGAAACTATCAAACATAGAAGATTCAAATAAGTAATGCCTTATGAAATTAATTTTCTCTACATGGAATACTATATAGTGTTGGCTTGCTATGGTATTTGGTCTGTGATGTTATATTAATACTTTTTTAACTAATCTTGTCCACACTTTTCGAATCATTAATAAACAAAATTGTGACACTTTTTTCCCTATTTAATTCAGATCACATATGTGGGCCGCGGTGTCAAAAGGATGCAGTTATCGCCTCGTACATGCTGCTCATTGTAGTAAATCAGGGGCCTATTTCACTAACATTATTTTTTGCGATGATTGCAGACACTCTCACAAATTAAAAGCTATTGCAAATATCGTTTGCGATGACTTTTCTATTTCACTAACATCTCTCCATGGACGAGCCTATCACAAACTTTGGCGTGAAATAAAATCATGTGATATCAAGAATTTGCGATGACTTCAATTTGCGATGTTTTCTTTTTGGATGCTCATAAGCACTCGCAAGATATTAATCGCAAACAAAATCATCACGAATGGTTTGCGATGATTTTTTTTCATCGCAATCTAAGTGAAATCGGTTTCGGGAAAATCATCGCAAATTTGCGATGATCTCTCGCTTTTGCGATGAAGTTTGGCATTTACGATGGATTTAAAAGTTAGTGAAATAGGCCCTGATGTATACAATTAGTGGTTTACCCATCAGATATGCTACAATGAGCTACATGTAGGAGATGACAACTGCATCCTTTTGTCACAGCGGCCTACATATATGCTTACCTTGTAGAACTTGTTTAACAAGAGATCATCCCTGGGTGAGATACTGATGTCTAGATGAGGCCAGTCTTTCTTCAAGCCATCAACCATAAGTTGGAGGTTACCCTTCCTGTCGTAACTTTTGTGATCGGTAAAAAATGTGCAGTTAACATTACCCAGATCCTGTAGCAAAGCAAAACGCATGTTGTTATACTCTGCAATAAATATAATCCAGAATGGCGAGCGGTTAGAGCGTTGGACTCGTAACCGCATGATATAAATCTGTTGTGGGGTCGAGCCCGGTCCCGGCGCGTCTTCTTGTTTCCTTAAGCAAGAAACTTTACTCTACTTGCTTCATGCTTCGGAAGGAACGTAAAGCCGTTGGTCCCATCTGAAGTGTTCCTGACACACTATCAGATGTAAAAGAACGTCACAGGCTATTCGCAAAAAGTAGGGAAAACTTTCCCGGTTATGTTGACTATACCTTTAAAAGTATATCATTTCTCTCTAGGAACAGAGAGCTTCACGTTTGACTCCAATTGGAGTGTTGCGAAGTATCTAAAGCAGAAGCAGAAATGACTAAGCAATTTTGAACTCAAGATCAGCATCTTGTTGCCAAAATCTTGCTTTTGAAAGTTGGAACCCAATCATGTGTGTTTGAATGCAGTGGTGTTGTTCCTTGTGAGTTTTGAAAAAGTGATTTCTTTTTTTGAGATACTGCTCTTTGAAAGTAACATACATCAACAATACCTAACGGGCAATGGGGCAGTTTAGGATCATGTTCAAAATAAGGAATAAAAGTCACTATAAATTGTTTTAAAATCAACCAAATGATTTTAAAACATCAAGGTTTCCATTAAATCCATCAAGTAAACCCTATTATATAAAACAATGTTACCTTCTGTTAGGTCCAAGACTCCAGCTTCAGCAATTACCTCCCATCGATGTGTATTTTACCATTGCGTAAGTCTATTGCAATAACACGCAACCAACAAGAGATCACATCATGACTATCGGCACAATAAGTAACCAACCAGCGAGTGTCTCATAAAAATATTTGACATACTAAGGAATAAAAGTCATTTTATTATCAACATGGTCCTACACCATTACCACTCATGGCACTTTAGGCATTCTTGCAATACCTTGTAGAGAAGAGAAACTATAATGAAAGGTCTGTAACAAAGGACCAAGCAGGGAGGGGGTGGGGGTGGGGGGTAGGAGGTGAGGTCATCAGATTTTGAAACTCCCATTCAAAAAACTTGAATTTTAAAAGTTCAAAAATTTCATTTTATGCCCTTACTTAGCGTATAACAATATGCAGATATCATTACCGTTGGGGTCGGGACTTCTACCCAAGAAAACTAAAAAGATATTCTGATTATTTAAACAAACTGCTTATCTTTTTATTTACGCATTGAAATATACGGGCAATATCATGGATGAATAACCCATAAAATCTAAGGTAAACAGGCAATTTATTGCGCGTCCTGCATTGTCTGGGACCAAGGAAATGGATTTAGTCCTATCTGCTTTTTCCCCATGAGTGGCTTACATAGAATGTAAAATCCATTTCACCATGAAAGCTTCTGCATGTGCAAATCACAAGAACTGAAAATACAGAATATTGTTGCTCTGACATGTTGCCTAGTTATGGACAACCTCATCTGACACAATAGATGGTGATAATAATAAATAATAATTATAAATTGATTTACAAAGCGCCTTTTACATTGTGGACAAAGCGCTTCGAAGAAAAGAAAAACAAGAAATTAAGGTATCCGGAAAAGATGAGATTTCAGAATGTTTTTGAAGGTGTTTAAATCAACAACAAAACAGATACTAATGGGCAGCTCATTCTAAAGTTGAGGGCCAGAAATGGCCAATGCACCTTTTTGGGTACGAGGGACCTCAAAGGAAATGGCTAAGTCCAAAGTAAGACTGTATTTTGTATTGTGAGCACGAGAATAAAAGTAAGATGATAAGTAAATAGAGGATATAAAGTAGATATAAAGTAAAAGTCTGAATGATGAGTTTTTAACTTGGCAACCAGAGGAGAGACCGCAAAAGGGTGAGGCATGGGAGTGACTTCGCTGTTTCACGATAAGCTGAGCACATTTAAAATGATGAAGTTTGGTGTAAGTTCTATCATTGTTTGGTGTAATAAGATTGTATCTAATTCCCCATTGAATTTGGGGATTATCTTACAGTGGATTTTCCATCTTACAGCATTTTTGGTTTATATACCACGCGAGTCAAAAAAACTGCAATAATTAGATGGAAGCCATATTGTAAGAACAAAAGTAATTTCGAAAAAATAATATTAATTTCTACATAGATCATGAATAAAGCTTTCAAAGGGTGAAAGAATGGTGCAAATTGATAAAGGCATTGCGAAGATATCCTAATTTGAATATTATGGTATGAAAACATTACTGTCCAAATGAGCATGCCTCGTCAAACGACAGTTCATAACGAGTAAGTACCAATATTGAATTGAATTTCGTGCATACATCTCTTGAATAATAACACCAACCGATTACCTTGCTCCAGTGAAAATCTCCTCTTAATCTAGATATTGATTTACATATAAAAGATAATTTAGGCGGTCTTTCCAAGTGCAAAATGACACGTTTGGGGTACTGTCTTAGAAGGGAGAGCTTATCAATCAGTCACTGTTTAAAATGCCTCAAGATCAGTTCACAAACGAGCAACGTGCTCTTATTGCTGGGGTTTATTTTACCACCAAATCTTATGCAAAAGTGAAACGGAGATTCCGTGGTGCATTCTCCCAATCGGGTGTACCATGTGCATCCACCATCTATGAATTCAGGTGAAATTCAAAAGAACAAGAACAGTCCATAAACTAAATAAAGAGAGATCTTAAAGATCGCGAACGGCAAGAAGCAGGAGAAACGTCGATGAGTTCTTCAGGCAAGGGATCCCGAAGTGAGCTCGTAAAGAAAACCTCTGCCACATGTGTCCCAGTCCACGTTCAACCGAATATTGAATATTCAGGGCCACCAAGCTCAAACGGCCCTTTTCAACGTACCCAAACCAAAGAGATAAGAGTATGTCATAATTGTGTCCTACGTATTGAATAAAACATATGCACGACAGTTGGACAGAACTGTTTTTATGCCTTCCTATTCAAGTAAGTGTATCTCCATAACGCCTTTATCAATTTTCCTCATTCTTTCACCATTTTAAAGGTAAATCTATGATCTATTTAGATATATACATTTCATTTTCATGGCATCTTTTGTTCTTAAAATATGGCTTTTATTTAACTCTTGCAGTTTTTTTGACTCACTCGGTAGATCCAGTATGAGAAATAATTCTCCAACGTCATCACCATCTATGATGTCATATGAGGTTGTCCACAACAAGACAAATCAAGAGCAACAACAACTGCTGTCTGGCAAGCCTTGGTGTAGCCTCTAGCAAAAGCCTTGTCAAAAGAATGTCAAACTTGCAGCGTAGATGTTAATTATGAAGCTTGCGAAATGTTTTCTCACATCACATCACATCAAAACCAATCTCAGGTGTGCATATTTGTGACCAATCATATTGAAAGGTACCCAAAATCAAAATTGACTTTTTGGTTTCATCTGAAATTTTAAGATTTTAAGCTTTAAAATGACACCTTGTTTTTGGTTATTGTAAGTTTGGTTGCAAAGTTAAATCCAAACTGATAAAAGGCATTTTAATGATTTTGAAAACTATAGGCCTAGTTCTGAGAAAATTGAGTTTAAAGATTTTGAACTTACATGTAGTATAACTTGAATGGAGAGAGGATTTTTTATCTTGGTTTTCAACACATTTTTCTCATGTTTTGGATTTTGAAACCTGATTAATAGAATAGAATACGCTTCAAAGGTTACTTTTCTGATGAAATTAGAAATTCGACCTTGGACGTGATTTTTGACTATGCTCAAGCAGCTTCAATGGCCCGTATCACGCAATTTACTATACCGACTTTAAGGTACATTTCATTATGACGGGTCACATTTACAAATTATACATACATGGTACACAGTTCCTCCACCACTCCTCCTTCTTGCCAATTTCACACTGGGCATCTTTGTCAGCAGTTCTCGGATATTGCACTCGGTCCATGGATTTTGGTGACGGCCAATGACAATACTTGGTTCATTTCGCCATAGGAAAAGCACATTTAAATCACTTAGATCCCAATTATCATGGACCCTAAAAAACAAACAAATAAACAAAATTAAATCAAGTTATCTCTTTGGAAAGGTACAAATTTAAGTGCCCCCATTTGTCAAAAGTATCTTCAGATGAAGAACCATCACCAATACGAAAAAGAATTTCTACTGAAGGCAATATAGTTTTAATGCAGACAACCGAAACAGAATTATAGGCCTACTATGTCAATGAATGTAATGAAAATGGTATACAAATATTGAATGCCTATGTCAATGAATGTAATGAAAATGGTATACAAATATTGAATGCCTGAGAGTGCAATAGTAAAAAATATAGCATGAGGTCAAATTTAGACTTTTCTATTTCACGAGGCGTAGCCGAGTGAAATGGATCAGTCAAAATTTTACCGAATGATATATTTTGTATTATATCATGATTGCAGTGATTTTGAGCCGTGCAAAAATTATTTTCCATTGCACGGCATGAAACAAACCTGTGTGATATCATCATATAAAACAAATATTGAATGCCTGGCACGTGCAA